>APFE031141574.1:53387-81416 GCA_000404065.3 Pinus taeda
TATAACCAGCACGTAAATTTACACGGTAAAATTCTTCCGTATATTCCTTTACAGTCATACCCTTCTGCCTTAAATTCTGCACGCGTCGGTAAAGCTCAACCTGGTAGTCTTTCGGCAGAAATTTTCCCTTCAGTTTTGCCACCATCCGTGGCCACCTTTTTATTGGCAACTTGTTCATTCGTCTCCTGTCCACTTGGACACTATCCCACCATAAGAGGGCGTGCCCTTTTAATTTAGTTGCATCAAATCTAACTCTTTTATCCTCACTGACTTCCTCATTTTCAAAATACTTATCTAATTCGCTTATCTAGTCCAACAAGACATCTGCGGACAGAATTCCATCATAGTTGGGAATCTCCGGTTTGGGTTTGCTGCTAGCTAACAGAACTGATCGCAACAGCCTTAACACCGGGGCTTCTTCTTCTGATCCATATCTAACAGTTGTTGCCTCATCTTCACTATCATCCCCAAGTTCTGGGTCTCTTCGCCTACCCGCCTCTACTGCTTCCAAGCGAGCTATAAGGATTCTCAATTGTTCTCTCAATCCTTCTTCTACTACTCTGCGTGCACCTCTTCCACGTCCTCGTCTTTGTACTTCCATCTTCCTCTACTTCCTCAAAAAAAAAACTTTGCTCTGATACCACTTGATGGGGCCAACCCACGTGGTCCCGCCGTTCCAAAGCTGATGTGTAACGCACTTACGATCTGGACAGTAATGTAATTGATTTGGTAATAAATGTTGTTTTGATTTTCAATCTCCTTGGGTTACGGCATGGGTACCTTGATGGTTTGCTGGGTGGACATCTGTCCCTCCTCAGGATCTTGGAAACCCGCCTCGGTTTGGGTTTTACTCCGTTCGCGCTCCTTGGGTGGTCATTGTTGCACTGGTCTTTAGCTTTGCGAGCTCCTGGCGGTTCCTTGTAACTCCTGTGTTTTCTGTGATGAAATGTATGAACCTTGTCTGCCCGGTCGACGGTGTGGTGTGCGTTTGGTTGCGGTCATGGTCTCTACTTTTTCAAGTCTTGGCCTGTATGCTATTGATTGTTTGGTGAAGCACTGGTAATATTTTAATTATAGTTCCATTTGCACGTGTTTTCGCTGTCGTTGTAGTGTATATCCGGCTTTGATATTCACCTCTGTGTATTCTGGTCGCTTTCTGCTTGTATCTCACAAGGGTTTATATCTCTGCGAGAGCTATAAGGTTAATGTGGACGTGGGTTCGTTGGCTTCTAACTTCGACTGGTCATGAGGCATGCTCTGTCCGTCCCTTTGCCAACTCAACCGGTAAGCTTTCGTTCTTTGCTAGATTTTATGTCTGCTATTTGTTTTGAAACTAATGGCTCGGCTCCTCTGTGAGCAGGGGTTCGTCTGGTTATGAAATTTATAGCTGCGGCTCGCCTATCAGGTAATGGCCCTTGTTAAACTTCCTCAGTAGTTTCTTCTTGATTCTCCGTTATGGTTTTCGTTTTCTGTGGTTGGTGACTGACCCTTTCTTTGTTTTCCCTTATGCAAGTGGAGCTGTTTGTTGGTCCAAACACTTGGACTCCCAGACACCCTGAACAGTATACGGGTAGCTTCACCTTGTCGTTTTAACTGTGCTTGTTTGGGTTCTTGTATGGTCTGTTTGGTTTTCGTTGGCTTTGTGCCACTGTCTGTTGTTGGTTCCTTCGGTGAGAGGTTCTGTGATAACCTCAGGGGATGGGCTCGAGCTCTTTATTGAGGGCTTTTGTTTGCAATCGTGTCAGTTCCCCATGTCTGCGAACTCGGTTGGTTTTGTAGTTACTTTGAACAGAGAATGTAAATACTGATACAGACTTTTAATGACTATGTTCTATTCCGTGAATTTTATATGAAAATAATTTTGGAACCACTTGTATGGTTTTGTTTGCATACATTTTAAATGTATATACACCTAGGCGCTATGACCACGTGACCTGTGCTAGTCGTTGTGGCTCTTTGTTTGATTATTGGGCTTCTGTTCTGGTTCGGAGTTTGTAGTGAACCTGTTAACAATTGTTTTTTGTATCATAAAAGAAAACGAAGGAATACACAGCATTGAATTTCTTTTCACAGTACTTGAGGACACTCATGGAATTGTATGTGCACTAAAAGAATGAGTATATTTATTTCTTTTTCTTATCTTCTTCACTAGCCAACCCCTATTGGGCTTATTTTTCCTCCTTTTGTATCACTGTCTTCAAACAGTTGGATAACTGCTGTTAGTTGTTTTGTTGTCAGTTACAATAGTTATTTCGTATTTGAAACTTATTATTAACTGGCATGTTTTTCTTTGCTTGTATTTACAAAAGTAATATAACTGTTCGGAAACAAATGACTCTCACTAATTACTACTGTTCCTAACTAGAGTTCATTACATTATTCTTGGCATTTTTAACAGAAAAGTAAAATAACAAAAACAATAAATAAAAATAAAAATAAAGACAGACACGCTATCCATCCAGTGAGTTGTGTTCTCTGTCCTTGTCAGAATCCATCAACCTTCTTTCCGTCTTCATCCTATTAACCAGATGCTCCTGCATCACGTCCCTAGCTAACAACTGTTAGATTAGGTTTGTCATTACAACATGAGTGAATTATAGGTTTAAAAGAAGTAATTTATGATCCACCATTAAAATTTGAAGAGAATAATGCATCTTACAAAAAAATATAAAGAGCATTAACCAGCGAGGTTTCTATGCCGACTATGGGGTTTCTTATCCATTAAGCAACTACAGTGCTTGATGATGTAGTGAAAAATAGAGAAATGCATGATCTTTGATACAAGCAAGACTTTAATTGAGGGTTTATCTAAGAAAGGCCATAGAAGCATTGGAGCTTTTGCATACAATGCTAAAAGAAGATTTCTTATTTAATATCAATACTTGCAGTGTAAAGAAGATTTCTTATTTAATATCAATACTTGTAGCGTCTTGATAAATGGATTTTGTTTAAAGCATTAGGTGCATGGAGCATATATGCTCGTTAATTCTCACCCCCGAACTGCAATTTTTGTGCGTACGGGCTCTTCAATACAAGCAAACTAACGGTCTTCCTTTTTTTTTGCGTAAATATTGTTGAATTAATGGAACTTACGTTCAAGAAACATGTTATTTATTCACATAGGACTGTTGCTATCATTTCAGAGTCTGGTCACAATCATCAACACAGGATTCATGCGACCAAAAGGGCTAAGAAACCTTTTTATTTTTGTCTCCGGTACCAGAAACGTAATACGGTAGTGATGGAGTATATTTTCAGTCGTCATGTCAACTCATTAAATCTGCACAACTTATCCTCTACTAACTTTGATTAATGATAAATTTAGTTACATTGGAAGATTCTCAGACCTAGTATTAGACTTAGTATTCCCTTGTTACTACTGATACAAAATCCATGGAATAGAACCAAAAGATCTAAGAAAGGAAAAGCTAGATATTAAAAAAAGAAAAAGCCAAAATTAAATTGTCACGGACTATATAAGTTAGATCGACAATTTTATCAATATGATACATATGTATTTTTCCTAAAATTTTATTTGGAAAATCTCAAACCTGCATCTTTTGTAATATAAGTAGACAAAAATATTGTGTGCATGCATTTTATTTCTTATTGTATGTCTGAATCTTTTGTTGTTATAAATTGTGAATTAACTTCCTTAGAGTAGTAGAGTAGATTTGTGTGTTGTGATTTTGAAATTTTTTTATGAACAATTGCAAATCTACGCCATAATTTCTATATCGTATCATAGCAAGATTCACATTAGAGCAAGAATTTCGACAGATCTCTTAAGAGTTGAGAAGATGACCTTCAACAGATTGAGGCTAAAGTGTTCCTTGGAAGGAAACTCTAATTTCATTGAATGGAAGGATCACATGGAGGAGGTATTCGATGATAATGGATTGCTAAAATACATCAAGAGAGATGTTACAAAGCTAGGAGAATCAAATGCCCAAGGCCTTTCTCATTGGAAGAAAGATGTAGCCAAGGTGTGGAGAATGATATTGGAGGAAGTACTTGACCACATTGTGAGCAATATCCATGGGAAAGAAAATCCTTATGCAATGTGGTATGCACTAAAAAATCTATTCTAAAATAGTAGTGGTATGCACTGAAAAATCTATTCTAAAATAGTAGTGACCACAAAAAGTTGGTGCTCAAGGATAAACTTTGAAATATCAAGATGTAGAATATAAAACATTTTGACCACTTCCAATATACATTGGGGTTTCAACCCAAAGAATGCATTATTGTCCCAAGCTCCTTTGTTGTGATACATCCACC
This sequence comes from Pinus taeda, assembly GCA_000404065.3. Taxonomy (NCBI): domain Eukaryota; kingdom Viridiplantae; phylum Streptophyta; class Pinopsida; order Pinales; family Pinaceae; genus Pinus; species Pinus taeda. Next base: position 57,669 of record APFE031141574.1, read on the forward strand.
ACCTGATCCTTGTCAAACAAGCTAAAATCCTCCCTGAACTTATACATAACCTCCATCCCATATTCCTTTAGTAGATAAAACCCTTCTCTTATTTTTTGACCATGCCAATCTACCATCCATCCCATATTATCTCATGAGCCTTGTGTAAACCACCAATTCATTCAAGGATGGGGATTTTGATGCATACTCAAACCATATTTGTTAGATACTTTCCCCCTTTTCTTACTTATGGTGTCTTGAGTTGGCCTCCTCTAAATATGCCCTAATCTCCTTAAATTATTTGGATGGTAGCCTTTGACTGCTAACCCCATTTTACTGGAGATCCTTGACATGTCCCTTGAATTTTTGATTCAGCCCCATGATCTATTTTATATCAGTGAGTCAAAAGCTTTATATTTCTTTGCCACATATTCATTCATGACCGAACACCATACCACTAGTTTTAAGAATCTTGTGGTTACTATCACCACAATAAATGTATATTGTGTTTTAGAGGAGACAAGAATTGTATATTTCCCTTTGGGACACTCCAAAAATATTTTGATGCACCCTATTTCTCTAACACTCTAGTTTACTTTATGACCTTAATTCCCATTCCATGTTCATCCATGTGGACACACTTTATGATATTTTAGGACAACCTAATGTCCTTGTCAACTGCCTCTCATGTTCCTTGTCATGTTTTATAGGACTTGTGTATCCAACAAGAAATTTGGGAGATGAATACCATCAAGGTAGAAAATCAAGGGGATTTCAAGCCATTTATTTAGGGTTCCCACTAGTATAGTCCCACCATATGATCAACCCAATCCCTAAATTGGGGTGTAGTGCTATTTCAATTAATTATTAGATGATCATGGTGGGCCATAATTCTAAGTTAAATGTTATGACTCTTCATAGGATATTATTGGAGATACTTGAGGAGATACCTCCTTGTCTAAAGGGTTAAGGAAGGATTTTGACATCAATGTCGAACCATCAACCATATCCTTAGCATATCGAACCATCAATCAAGAATACAATTGAGGTGAAGTATGGACATCCTCTTTGGCCCACACTATTCACAATATATATCAATCTTTGAATGCCTCTACACTCCACCAACTGTGCATCAATAAAATTTTGGCTTTCCCCACTGTCCACCAAGATGGATACATGTTGTCCCTGCATTGTGCCTATGATTGCCAAAATTGAAAAATTAGGATTTTCCATGTCAAAATTTTAATTCAATACTGACCATCGGAAGGCCATTAACACAATAGTAAGACATAAAAAATGAATAATTGACACAATTACAAAATATAATGCATACATTGAGTTTTATCTCACAAGGTATCTAGATGCTAATTGAGCAAGTTCACACGAAGAGAGAAAGGAAATGTCATGATACATTGTTCAATTTGTAATCAAGAGAATTATCTTGGATAAGGGAGAAGTAACATTTAGTTGCTTTCTCATATATAAAGGAAAAATTATGAAGAAATGTCAAATGCCTTTCGTTAAGAAATGTTGTTTGTAAATGGTGTTAGAAGGCTTGCATTGTAGGCAAGACCCTCACGCCATACTAGACTGTGTTAACCAAAGCATGTTAACCATGTCCAATGATCTCAAATTTCATGAGAATGTTCAATGAGTGACCATAAATGAGGGGTGTCAAAGTGGCTAATAATCATATTTTATGGTGCATGATTGTCATCGTACATAACATCCATGGTCCAAGTCATTTGCTTGGTGCCCAATGTTGTTGAATCATTGTATTGCATCATCGTAGCATATCTTTCCTTTTTTAAAGAAAAATATATTGAAAATAAATTAAGTTACGTCTCATGCAAATGTTCAATATTGTTGTGTTGTGAGTGGTTTTCATGTTATATTTATCATATATCTATAATCACTTATTTCAAGCCCACTTTAAGAAATAAAGGAAGAGGTGCAAGGCCTTTCCATAAGACTGACTCCCACCAACTCCTCTCCTCGTAACAATCTTTCAAATGTTGGCCCATAAATCAAACACATGCCCTTGTTTCTCTAGTTTGGAAACCCTTGGATGGATCTGACAATGAACTCCTCCCAACCATTACTTTAACCATATATTGAATGCCTTTGACTGGTATGTGTAAATGATTTTGATTGATTCCTGGAGAGGTGTGAAATCTAATTTTTCATTGACATAATACAAACACCAAATTTAACCCAAGGTAGTCAAAATTTCAGCCCTCTCATGCAATATTAAGTACTTCATTAACTAGTTGAGTGGTAATCTCCTTAACAATATATTAAATATTAGAGGCATTCATATTAATAGAAAAAATAAGAATAGTATTTGATATTAAGTTACAATGCAAGTAGTTGCCAAGTTGACATATGAGACCCCCTTGTTTGTGAGACAAGGGATTCCCTCCATTTAATGCTTTAACTATTTAATCTATGGAGGTGTACATGCCTTAATTTCCTTTGGATCCAAACGTGTGACCTTTAAAGAGGAAACACTTTAACACAAATCGAACAAGTAAATACAAACTTAATTTGTATATGTATCAAAGTTATTTTGAGAGTTGCATGGCACACTTAATTTTGTATAGAAGCGAGGGAATACTTGAAGGGTTGATCACAACAAACATGTATGGTCAATTATGATTATCATAGGTATATTAGTTTGGTTTTCGCAATCTAGAACTTGCACACTTTGTTACTACTGTTAAAGGCATGTCATGATGGTTTACTGGTTTAACATCATGTACATTTAGTTGTGTCTATTAAAGGCATGCTAGTTCAATGAAAAAAACAATGGTTTGTCAACTTGGTCAACTTAGTCAGTTATGTGTTAATCATCTCAGTGAACAACATATCACGTCAATTAGCTGAGTCATTGACATATTCACATTCCATTGTCACTATTAGTGACATGTTAGGTTGGATATTAACATGTATTTTTGATTAACATTATCTAGGAGATTAACCAGATCAACATGTATGTTTGACTACAATTATGGGAGGTATGTTAGATAGGTCAACCCCATCAACAACATTTATGTTAAATTGGACAAGTTAGATGCATGAAACAATGGTCACTTGATTAGTAACATGTACATTTTGGTTATCACTATTAAAGGTGTGTTAGGTTGGTTAACTTGATCAATGAATTGTATGTTTGGTTACAATTATTAAAGCCCCACTTGATTGTTTAATGCAGTAAATGGAGTGTAAGTCTAGTTACCATTGTCGAAGGCATGTTTTGTTGGTTAACTTAGTTAACCTCATATACATTCAAATATGATTGTTAGAGCCATCCAAGGCTACTAAACCCATTTAAAGTAGTGCATAACATCGACGAGGGTTTTCTTATTACATTGTGTGTGAGTATAGTGTGTTATTTGTTTTGTAAGTCAAAGATTTTTCATTAATCAAAAAGTATGTACAAGGGTGTCAAAATGTATGTGGCCTCACCCCGACCAGGTTTGTTGACCAATGCTATTACCATGGACTGAATTGCCTTCTTAAGGGGGTTGCTTATTGAATATGGGGCTATGTCTAAGTCTCAAGTGACTTTAATAGAATAAATTCCATTTAGTTGTGATTGCTGAGCCAAAGATGTGCTTCATAACTATTGAGACGCTTCTACCATATTCCAATGTCTCAAATCAAATAATCACCACTTGCTTGTGTTCATCGAAAACATTTCAATCCAAAAGACAAATGTATGTCAAATAAAGTTAAATATCCTAATGCTCATTGACCCACACCACCAACCTTCCTAAATTTATGTCCTTTCTTGTGTTTGTTTAGCTATCTCGGAATGGCCATAACTAAGATGATATTTTTCTCGTGAAAGATTTGAAATGTTTATGAACAAGGTATTTTACCTTATGTACGTTACTTTTGTGATATTATGCATTACATTGATATAAATTTTATCTTGACCTAAAGCTTGAGTTCTTTGAGTTGGAATAATTTTCTACTTAAAACGTTGGAGACAACCATAATTCATGTGTTAAGCATAGTTGTAACTATTGCTTATCCGTGAAATTTTTTCCCAAGATTTACAGGAGAAAATACTTTTGTTGGCAATAATTTTTTCTAACACATTGTTTCTCCTAGGATCTTGTGAATTCAAAAATTTCAGTCTTGTTTTTTGTTCTCTTCTAACTAGATATGTAACATTGCATTTAATATCGACATCCCTGAAAGAAAGTGAATAGGGGCTAAAGTTATTTGAAGGAAGTACTCTACCTGGCCGAAAAGGATAATATCTTATGAGAACCTGTGTTTGATTGGAACTTTGTTTATGCATTTTACCGAAGGCAACCTTTAGGATCTTATGTATTGGACAATGCTAGGGCTCCTTCTTCTAAGACTTGGGCCTTTAAGCTTATTAGGATTAGGGCATCTTTAGCAAGGCATTTAGGGCTTCATGACTTTATGAATTTATTGCATTGAACCATGCTAGGGTAATAGAGCTTGTCATTACATGTGCATACATGTGCCTAGGAGGGCTTCATGGTAAGGCTTCTTCATTCATCATAGATCATGCATGTTGGGCATGGAATCCCCCCACAACATGTTTTGGGGCTCAAAGCCCAAGTTTTGAGTGATATTATTGTAAAGCTCTGTGAATTGCGGGTGCAAAATGTATGTCAGAGTCATAGGGTTGTCCGCCCTAAGTTTGAATGTAATGTTGGGCTACCCATGGTCCGTAGACCATGGGATTGTATAGATAGAGCGAGGCTCTGAGTTGTAAAGATATCATCATCAATATGGAATCTAATGGATAGAATGAGATAGTGAAGCATAGAAGAAGAATCTAAGTGTGCCTTGGGTCGTAGTAGTAGGAAGAGGCTCTGCAGGTGAGTGCGCAAAGGCCTAGTAGAGTCCGCAGCTGAATGCGCGGACACTTGCAACTGAGTGTGTAGGGTGAAGTTGAGTCTGTAACCAGAGAAAAGATTAATAAAGAAAGGTTTTGTTACCAATTCTGTGCATATGTTTTGATTTATTACATGTTTGATATCAATTGCAATTATACTGTTTATTTGCTGCGCACACTTATATGAATTGTGAATATTATTAAGCATAACTGAAAGCATACAAATAAGCTAAGCTAATAAACTAACATTGGATGATTAGGACGGACTTGGGTAATAATATTGTTCGGCCCCTGAGTAAGGATGTGCGAAGGCAGTATCTCAGGCTGCGAGGTACATGAAGGTGCGCGTAGCAACATCCGTAACTACAGACCATTTGAAACCATCAAACATCTCCACGGTGCGGAAACCTAGTTCTAGTACCCTCCCATACTACTTTGGGTGAGACCTCAGTCTACGCTCCAAGGATTGTTGCTGAAAGGGATAGAGTATTGGGATTTGTTTGGCTAAATCACCTCTGAACCTGGGTCAGGCCCCAACAAGCCAATAAATGGTTCTGTTGCCGGGACCGGGATCTGCATAAGGGATGTTTGATGTCATATCACTAGAATCCAACAAATAAAGAAATTGAAGGGTGATTGGACAGAAAGATTCACGAGTTCGCGGCGCAGGAAAATAGGAATCTAGAGTATCAAAGGAACAGTGGTTAGAGCGTACTTATATACGAAAATCCATGAAATTTTCTTTGCATCCTTCCCCTCTGAGTTGTATGAGTGGATTGCGAAGCTAGCAGATGATCAGGGAAGGTGTAGGCTCGATAAACCGATTGTGTGGACTCCAAAATTCGTGCGCAGACTAGAAGCATAGGAAGATAAGATCGTGCGTGTTGTGGACCATTGGCTCATTCGAATTATAGGAGGGTTTATCATCGAGTTTGCGATAGACATGAAAATCAGCTACAGTGAGGCGGAACGATGCTTCCTTAAAGGACCGCGAGGTAAGTACATTAAATCGTTGAACACTTGGATTAAAAATCTATTATGTGAAAAGTGGGTTATGAAAATAAATTGATGTTTGGGGCTACGCGAAGTGGGAGGATCTATAGAAATGAAGGCAACACAGAGATAGAAAATAGCCCCTTGATTTCTCCACAGCGAGAATGTGAGGAAGAGCTTGTGAAAGTTTCTTCGAGAAGCGTGATCAGTCTGATAAGGTAGCGAATTCTGCGCATACCACCCCCACCTACAATGCCACCAGTTTCACCATCGTCAACCCCATCTCTACGCACATGACCTCCGCTACCACCACAGTTCAATATGGCGAGTGCGATAAAATTGCTGATATTAACAAGAGTAGGGAACGAAGAACTAGACCAATTTTGGTTCATAGTAAAGGCTGTATGGGAAGCACAGGGAGTCATGGATGACAATATAAGAAGGCAACACTGGTGACCGTGTTCCAGGATCACGCACTGACATGGTACATTAAGCATTCTAATGACCATCCAAACGTGGGGATCGTAGATATCTAGGCTGCGTTGAACAGGGAATTTAGGAGGCCAAAATCAGAGACACAGACGATTATTGAGTTTAAGGAAATCGCGATGCTTCCAGGCGAGACCCCATGGGATCTAAATCAGATACTGAAGAGTATGATTCGCGAAGCCAACATGACCTTGACGGATGAACAACACGGCACATGGTTTGTAGCGTCACTAACACCACATTTAAGGATGGCACTGTCACATCAAAAGATATCCACCAAGGCCGAAGCTTTGGAGATTGCAATGAGATTGTACGAAACCCAAATACAAGATCCTGGTCTAGGAGTCCAAAAAATACACATGCAACTACAAAATTTGTGGCTGGAAATGCAGAGTTTGAAATAGGACAGGAAAACTCGGCTAGAGGCGCGCGAGGAGGTATGGTGCATAAAATGAAAAGACCAGGGGCACAACAAGGACCATTGTCTAGTCTTCACGAACTACTTGGCGAGGGGAGGGTCCATGCCATTAATACCGGAGGCATAAGAAGGGCTGAGCGCAGTGCCTACATTATGGTGTGTGATCTGTCAGATAAGAGGAAAACACACTGCAGATAACTGTCACCTAATATAGAGGTATATGCAGACGTCCCAACAATTGTTCTGTAATTTCGACAGGTTGGAAGGCCATGATGAGCACACCTACAGAATTTATGAGCTAATGATGGATTGGACTCCTGCCTATAGAGTGAAAACCAAAATGAGAGCCCTCGATCCAAATGCAAGGATGGCGCACGTTGGATTTCAGGGTTGTGGATGGGGTCGAGGTGGAATGGGACCAGGAAGGGGTCTTAAACAATTGATCTCTTACAATTTCAGAGGTCCAGGGCATTATGCCCGCAATTGTACAAATCTGATGAGAGCATCATGTTTATATTGTACCCAATTTGATCATGTGATGGAGGATTGCCCTGCACTGATAGTGAGGTTGCGCGATAAAGGAATACTCTAGCCTCCCCCGACTCAGAAGCTACAAATGATGAGGTCTGGGTTGTGCAACAAGGACCCGACTGTAAACATCGTGCTCCTAAGCGGTATCATAATAGGAGATGAAAAAGGTAAGTAGCCTGAAGAAAGTGAGTGGGTTTGCAAGGTTCCTACAAAGGAACCTGAATTTGATTTGGAGTGCGTGAAGGAGACATTCATGGAAGCTAAGAAGAGCTTCACGGAGGCCTCCACCTTAGGTAGTAAGGATCAACTAGAACCGAGGAGGGATCCCTTAATGCTCACTACCTTTCTGGAGACATGCATGAAAGTTCTGCATGACAGCAAAGTAGTGAAAGGACTACAAGAACTGATCACTAGATTTGCTGGGTCAGTAGAACTGCGTGTAGTTCAGAAGCTCAGAAAGCATACATTGGGAATAGGAAGGGAAATGAGACTAACTGTGCAAATTAGAGAAAATGAAATGGATCAAGTGATTCTAGATTTAGGATTAGATGCAAACGTACTGCCAAAGCAAACATGGGAACACATGGGTAGGCCTGCGTTGCAGTGGTCTCCTATTCAATTATGAATGGCGAACCAGTAGAAGATCCTATGGATGGGAAGATTGTAGGGGATAACAGTAGACATTAAAGGTGCGAGCGCACTTGTAGATTGCGAGGTGATATATATTGTTGATGACAACAATCCCTATCTTGTGCTACTGGGAATAGATTGGGCCACTGATTTGAATAGAGAGATAAATCTAAAGAAGCACAAAATGATTTTCGAAAAAAAGTCACTACACGTAGTGGTACCTTTAGACAATGTGGAAGGATCATGATACATAGAGCTAGTGCACAATGACGAGAGCAATGACGAACTGCACTATCTCTACAAGATAACTGCTTGAGAGTAGGATTGGGTGAATCCAACAGCAGATGGAAAAATTTCGTGGGAGCGTGAAAGCTCCTGCACTTCAGATTCAGATGAAGAAATAGAATGATGGCAGAAATGGTTACACGAGGTAACCACACTCAATTGCAGCATGATAGTAAGATCACTACATTGCATGACAACCGAGGTGAGAGATCTTCCTATGTATGATGGATTGACCGCGCTGGATGAATTCCTGAACAAATTTGAAAGATAAGTGCTAGAACAACAGTGGTTCGATGCTCTAAAATGGGCACTGCTCGCTACACCCGCAAGGTTGTGGGGTACACATTAGAGAAGCTTTGAGGACTGGCATGGATGCAGAAGGATGATACACCTATGATTTGGGAAACCGTAGATGCGGTTAGCAGACAAGTATGAAGGACAGGATGATCGATGTACACACCTCGCGATATCAAATGGGATATCTTGCACGAGGGATTTCTGTTAACTTTCACGTTTGAAGATCATTGGTGGGATACTATTGATGATGCGCTACAAGCAGTAAAAGCAACTATCTTTAAAATACCCCGGGAGCCAATGGAAGTACTTTAGTCAGAACGGTCGACATAGCTGAGCTGCGCGCTGGAGTGTTACAATATAAATGTTGAGGAGGATGATGAGGACCCACAAAATATTAACATTCCAGAAATAGAAGGCTGTCGCGAGGTTTGCAGACCATTGATTGAGGATTCTGATTTCATCGTGCCGCTAAAAACAAAGCAAGTAAACATTGGAACGTAGGTGGAATGAAAGTATGAAATGCTTGGAGACTATTGGGATGATGCCATGGTGGATAAGGTCACTGAGTTACTCCGTGAATAACAAGACTTATTCTTGACCAAAATTACGAATTTAAAAGGGATCGCTCGCAACTTAGGGATGATGAAGATCATCCTAAAACCTGACGGAAAGCTAGTTAAGTAGAGACCTTACCACTTGAATCCAAAATATAAGGAAAAGGTCTGCATAGAATTGGACAAAATGCTTGCAGCCGGAATTATTGAGCTACTGGAGAAAACGTAGAAGGGCGAAATAAGAATATGCGTGGACCTTAGGAAGCTGAACAACTTCTATGTACATGACCCATTCCCGACATCGTTCACAAATGAAGTATTGGAAAATGTTGGTAGACAAGAAGCATACTCGTTCGCAGATGGGTTCTCGGGGTACCACCAAATTAAGATCACGATGGAAGAAGGGAGAAAAATGACCTTCGCAATGGAATGAGGCTACTTTCAATACATAGTTATGCTATTTGGATTGAAGAACGCACCAGCCATCTTTTCAGGCATTGTTGTTGCCGCGTTCAAAGAATACATTCATAAATTCTTGGAGGTCTATCTGGATGATTGGACTGTCTTCAGATTAGTTAAGCACCATGTTGCAAGCTTACTCTTGATGCTGGATACTTGCCGACGACGCCATATTGCGCTGAACCTTAAGAAGTGCACATTCCTCGTTCCCTTAAGAAGGGGACATGTGGTCTGCAGGTAGGGACTGATGGTGGACCCTGCAAGGATTGCCGTTATTCTAAATTTTGAAACACTACGAAGCATGAACAACTACGAGCTACCTTGGGACACACCAGGTACTACAGAAAATGTATCAAAAGCTCTGCCCAAATCACCATGTTGATGGAAAAACTATTGAAAAAGGATGTTATATTTTGCTGGAATGACGATTGCATGAAAAGGTTGGATACCTTGAAGGGGAAATTGGCCTCCTCTCCAATCCTGGTCTTCCCAAAATGGGATGTGGAGTTTCATGTCCATGTTGATGCTTCATGTATCGCGCTAGGAGCAGTGCTCACACAGGAGGGCAGGGAAGGGTTGGATCACCCTATTGCGCTTGCAAGTTGGAGGTTGTCCAAAGCAGAGAAGAACTATTCCACCACCGAGCGCGAGGGGTTGGCGATGGTGTACACGCTCCGAAAATACCGACACCATGTGCTCAGAGGACATTTCAAGATTTATACCGACCATTCTGCGCTAAAATACCTGGTCAATAAGCTTGTGTTGAGGGGGGTGCATATGCAGATGGATCTTATTGTTCTAGGAATATGATTTTGAGGTCGTAGTAAAGTCGGGACGCCTTAACACAGGACCAGATCATTTATTGCGCATTGAGATGGGTGAGGAACCCACTAATTTGGAGGAAGGATTACCTCATGCACAAGTCTTTTCGGTGCACGTCGCGGATGGGCACTTCAAAGATATAATCCATTTTCTGACAATAGAGATTGCGCTGAAGGAATACTCCATCCAACAGAGGAAGGAATTGGTGGTGCACGCGACGTATTTTTTTTCATCGTGGGAGACCTATAAAAAATGGGAAATGATGAGATATTGTGAAGATACATACCTAGAATTTGAAAGAATTTAGATCCTCATGGAAGCGCATGGGGGCACTGCAGGAGGACACTATGCAGGACGAGCAACTGCACAAAAGATTCTCCGTGCAAGGTTGTGGTGGCCAACCATGCAACATGGTTCGAAAGCGCACTCTAAGGCCTGCGATATATGTCAAAGGACTGGAAAACCATCACAGAGGGATGAAAGGCCATTAAATCCACAAATGACATTGCAACCATTTGAAAAATGGGCAATCGACTTTGTGGGACTGATCAAACCTCAGGGAAAGCCGAGCGCGCACTACATCATCACCACAACACAGTATCTGACACGATGGGTAGAAGCGCAGCTAGTCAAAGACTGTACGACTGTGAAGTTTTTGTTCGAAAACATGTTAACCCGCTTTGGCTGTCTGAAAATCTTAATGAGTGATCACGAAACACATTTCCTAAATGAAACTATCAACGCGCTCAAAGAAGAATTCCAGGTGTATCATCAGAAAAGTACATCATACCACCCACAAGCCAATGGGACTGTAGAGGCTTTCAACAAAATACTAGAGACAGCATTGACCAAAGTGTGCAACATGCAACGGACCGATTGGGACTTGCATGTACCTGCTGTGCTATGGGCTTATAGGAAAACATGCAAGAAGCTGACGAGACAGACACCCTTGCGATTAGTTTATGGTGTGGAAGGTGTCATGCCAATGGAATATATTGTACCTAGTCTATGAATAGCAGCACTCACAGGTATGACGGATCGTGAAGCTTTGGAGGAAAGGATCACACAATTGGAAGAACTTGAGGAAGGAAGGTTTTTGGCTATATTTCATCAGTATGTACAAAAGCAACGGGAAACATCCTGGCACAACCGCCTTATCAAGTTGCACACCTTCAACGAAAATGACATACTACTGATGTATGATAGTAAGTTTGAAAAATTTCGGGCAAAATTCATAATTCATTGGCTGGGACCATACGTGGTTAAGGAGGTCATAGACGGAGGTGCAATCAAGCTAGTCAAACTAAATGGGGAACCCTCCCCCAGAAAAGTAAATGGCAGCTGCTTGAAGCTCTACATGGGTGGGCCGACTATCTGACTATTTGACTAGCCGGACACAGAGGTCTAAGGATAGAGGATGCAGCAGGTTCATCAAGTAGCAGCTGAGTGCGCTGTGGACATCAGTACCATTCCAGAATAGTTGGAGGAACTCTGTGCCAAGATCGTTGCACCAACAGATTGACTCGAGGGCGAGTCATGATGTTTGTGTTCAGGGCCTGTTGGGCATGGAATACCCCCACAACATGTTTTGGGGCTCAAAGCCCAAGTTTTAAGTGATATTATTGTAAAGCTCCATGAATTGCAGGTGCAAAATGTATGTTAGAGTCATAGGGTTGTCCACCCTAAGTTTGAATGTAATGTCGGCCTACCCATGGTCTGCAGACCATGGGATTATAAAAATAGAGTGAGGCTCTGAGTTGTAAAGATATCATCATCAATATGCAATCTAATGGATATAATGAGATAGTGAAGCATAGAAGAAGAATCTAAGTGTGTCTTGGATCATAGTAATAGGAAGAGGCTCTGCAGCTGAGTGCGCGGAGGCCTAATAGAGTCCGCAGTTGAGTGCACGGACCCCTGCAGCTGAGTGCGCAAGGTGGAGTTGAGTTTGTAACCGGAGAAAAGATTAATAAAGAAAGGTTTTGTTACCCATTCTGTGCATCTATTTTTGGGTATTACATGTTTGATATCAATTGCAATTATACTGCTTATTTACTTCATGCACTTATATGAATTGTGAATATTATTAAGTATAACTAAAAGCATACAAATAAGCTAAGTTAGTCAACTAAAATTGGATTATTAGTACGGACTTGGGTAATAACATTAGATGATTAGTACAGACTTGGATGATTAGTATAGATTTAACAAAATAACCACCACAAGGATCGTCTTGACATGCTTTCAAAATATCTACGATTTCATCTTCTCTAACTCATTTTCTTATTATCAGATCAGAACTAGTATGAAAGAGATCGCGATTGATCTAGCTATATCTAGCACTTTCTCTAATTAATTTTCTTTTCTGTTTATTTGTGAAGTGGGATGGTAATATTCTAGAAGATAAATAGTTAGTTGTATTTGAAAACCATGAGGTTTTAATAGTTATTGCAAATAGATGTTCATCTAGAAAATTATCTGAGATAAGATTTGGATTACAAGTTGAGTCAAGCCTTGAAAGAAAGTCACCTACTTGATTATCTTTATCAGTTGATCTTGAATTGTAATGTTAAATTCTTGCATTAAAAATAGCCATCTAGTAATTCTACCAATTGTAATTGCTTTATTCATTAAATATCTAATGGATGAATGATCTATGTGAATGAATACTTGATAGCCTATTATGTAATCCCTGATTTATTAATTGCATGTACTACAACTAGCATTTATTTTTTTGTAACCATGTAGTTCAACTCTGTTGGTGTTAATTTTTTGCTTATGAAATATATGGTGTAATTAAACTGGTTTTATTTCTATCCAAGTGATGCACCTATAGCTATGTCAGACACATCAGTAGATATATGAAATGGCAATGACCAATTTGGTCCTCGAAGAATGGGGGCAACTCACAATTTTTATTTTAATAATTGAAATGCATTCTGACAATTATTTGTCCATTGGAATTCAACATCTTTTGCAACTTGAATAGAGGCAGAGCTATTTTACTGAAATTTTCAATAAATCTCCTGTAGTAGCCTGTATAACCCAAAAAAATTCTTACTTAGTTTTGAGTTATAGGTGGAATTAAATTCAGAATGACTTATATTTTTGTTGGATCCACCTTAATTCTTGATGAAGAAATATGGTGTTCCAACACTACCCCTTCTGTTAACATCATGAAGCACTTTTCATTGCTTAGGGATAGATTTGTCTCTATGCATCTTTTCAAAACTTTCTCAATATTTTTCAAACAATCATTAAATGTGTTTCCATATATAGTGAAATCATCCATATAAACTTCTACACATTCATGGATTAAATCAACAAAGATTGCAAGGTCTACTCTTTAAAAGGTGGCAGGTGCATTACATAACCCAAAAGGAAAAACTTTATATGCATATGTTCCCTGTGGGAAAGTAAATGTGGGTTTGTCTTGGTCTTCCAATGCTATCCCGATCTAGTCCGTGACAATTGTCGATCTAACTTATATAGTCTGTGAAAATTTAATTATGGTTTTTTCTTTTTTTAATATGTCGTTTTTCTTCTCTCGGATCTTTTGGTTATGTTCCATGGATATTGTATCAATAATAGGGGAATACTAAGTCTAATACGAGGTCCAAAAATCTTCCAATGTAATTGCTTTTATCATTAATGAAAGTTAGTAGAGGACAAGTGTTGCAGATTTAAAGAATTGATATAAAGAATTGACACGATGACTGAAAATGGACTCCGTCACCACTGTATTACTTTCATGGTACCTGTTAGTGCCTTGATCTACCTCAGGTTGAAGGAAGGCAGGTCTAGGGTAACATCAAACCACGCTTAACTTGGTAGCTAGCCCTACTAGGTCGGGAGAGGGCGCTATCCTTCTCAATCTCAATTAGGAAATTGGAAATTAGGGCTTGAGATGATTGAATTTAATGTGTAATTTAGGCTAGGTATAGTAGCTCAGGTTTTCAGGTTTAATTTTTAGGTTTTGGTCGCTGGATCAATTGGAGAAGGCAGATTGGGTTCGGGAAACCAACTCAGGGATCCAATCTTGTTCTGTGTGGCGAGGTAGACAAGGGTTTATGTACTAGAAAAGGATTTAAGATGGTAGATTAAGACAAATGAGGAGTTGAGGAGGGCATAAAGAAATTATGAATCCTCTTCAAATAGTTGAAAACATTGAAAACCAAATGCATTCCCAAGACAAAGCACAACTGTGTATTTTGTCCATTCACCTTGATTCATTTAGTTTTATAAGAGAAAGATGGATTTGGATACATATAAAACATATGAAAAACTCATTACAAACAAGAAACAATACATAAACTCACTGTCACAAGAATCCCACAAAAATAGTTGTGAAACCTGGTTTTATTCCTTGCCAAACTGCTGATACAAATGTTTAGTGAGTGCCACCACTTCTACCAAAGTCCAACCTTTTCAAATGACTAAGAAATTACATAATATAGGCAAGAAAACAAATCATGCTAGATATCAGGGTCGAACCCATGAGAAGAGGGGTGGTTTCAACCATATCTAAACTAAGAGCAGGAATATAGGCAGTGGAACAACTTGCCTCTAAAACCAAGGAAACCAATTCATTACAGCTCAAAACCACTTGGAACTTGATGTATCTACCCTATGAAGTGATTTTAATCCATATTTACATCGAATTCATCATTTACCATGTGTACATTTACCAAGACATGTGGAAAAAGTGATCTCCCAAGAAACTAGGTAAAATCAGGAAAATCAGGCAAAATTGGCAAAATCAATTTAATGCGCAGCGCCAAAATTTTAATGCGCAACGCTTTTTCTAGGCCAATTTTGGAGGCCATCCCGAAGTCCAAATCAGTTGCAAGATAGCTCGTTAGAAATATTGTCAAGTCTAAGTTATAGAAAAACTTGAATTTATTAATTTAGAGTTCATTTGCCCCTCCAAAAATTGATTCGCCTAAGAATTCTTCCTGTGTGGCAAAAAAGTGGCAGAGGGGTTTTTTTTTGTGGTGTTTTTTTCCCTTTTGGAGACCTAGAACTTGTCCAAAATTCCTCACTATTTCTAAGTTTACTTATTTTTACATGCTGAATCCAAATGCAAGCCATTTTGAAAATGGAGGTCCCCATCAAAAGCACAACACCAGTGGTGCTGCGCACCTATTGGGTTTTCCTATGTTGCAAAATTTAATGCGCAGCGCCACGGATTTAATGTGCAGTGCCGCTTTCAAAACCAGTTTTGGAGGCCTTCCCTATGTCCAAATTGGGTTCCAGATAGCTCATTGTAAATCTTATTGAGTCTATGTTCCAAAAAAACTTTAACTTTTCAATTTGGAGTTCATTTGCTCTGTGAAAAGTGAAATCACCTAAGACTGGTCAAAATGTGCAAAATGAGGCTGCGTAAATGAAGAGTGCTATTGCAGTAAACTTTTGAAGATCTTCCTCAACTCCAAATTGAGCTCATGATAGCTCATTTAAAATATATTTGTATCTAGTTATCATTTCACTCATCAAGAAAGTCATTTGGCTAACCAAGCTAGGAGAAATATTGATTTTCCTAAGGTCACTCCATAGGTTTAGCAACTCTCCTGAGGCAACTATATTTTTGACATTTCTCTAAAACCATGACACCTGTGTAAAATGTGAGGGAGGTTTTTCTTCCTTAGCATATTATGGACAAAAAAATCTCTCACATTTTCCAAATTCATGTTTTATTGCTCAGAGACATCATTTGAGTAAAACCTATCCCGATGTGTGGAACAGGTGATTTGTCGAAATGAAGTGAAATGAAGGGGATAAGGGGCTTCTAAATTCTTAAGAAAGTTTTGGGAAGTAGGGAGGGATGTTAGAAAGTAGGGGAAAGTGGAATTTCAAATGTTGAGTGAGGAGAAGGGGTTAAAAAAGGAAAAACATAGGCCTAGGGTAGAAAATTGTCAAATTGTAGCAAGAAACTAGGGTTTGTGGGAAAATGAGGAGTTCGAGGGATATTAGTGATGGGAAGTGTTTAATAAGGTACATTAAGGATAAGGGAAGGTTTATGAACATAAGGATAGAAGTTTTGTTGATGATGTGATCATCCAAGAGAAATTACCTTCAAAACCCTAGGAGAGGGAAATGAGCTTTACCCAAGTACAACTGAAGCACGAACAAGGTTTAAAATGACCCATTAGAACCTGAAATGATGATGAAAACTCTTTGAATGATGGTACACTCAGCTAAATGGTGACATGGAACAACACTTGGAAAACTTTGGAAGGAGTGAAAAGAAACCCTAGACCTAATACCTAGTGACCAAAGTTTACTTGAAAACTCAGTGAAATGACAAAATTTGACTTTGACACTCTGAAACCACTTTGTAAGAGCATATTTGATCACTAGTGGAAGGTTTCAAAGACTAAAAATAACAGTACCAGAGACAAATAGAAAAAGGTTTCCATGGCCCTTCTGGTCACGTGAATCCTGTGTTGATGATTGTGACCAGACTACGGAATGTTAGCCACAATCCTATGTTGATAAATAACAAGAAAGGAAGACCGATAAATAAGTTCCATTAATTCAACAATATTTATGCAAAAGGAAAAAGGAAGACCATTCATTTTCTTGTATTGAAGAGCCTTTACACACAAAAATTAGAGTTGAGGGTTGAGAATTAAGAATTAGTGCCACCGATTAATAAGGTATAGATATAATAAAGAAGTTGCTTCACACAGCATGTTGTAACAACTTTTATTTTACGTGAATAAGCTAATGAGTATACATGCTTCATGCACTTGATGCTTTAAATAGACAAAAGCCATTTATCAAGACACTGCAAGTATTGATATAAATAAGAAATCATCTTTTAGAATTGCATGCAAAAGCTTTAATGATTCCAACATGTGGCCTTTCTTAGATAAGACCTCAATTAAAGTCTTTCTTGTATCAAAGATCATGCACCTCTCCATTTTTCACTACATCATCAAGGACTGTAGTTGCTTAGTGGATGAGAAATCTTGTAGTTAGCACAAAAACCAAATGGTTCGCTATGGTCTAATGCTCTTTATATTTTTTGTAAGCTGCACTTTTCTCTTAAAATTTTAATGGTGGATCATAAATTACTTCTTTCAAGCTTATAATTCACTCATGTTGTAATGGTGAACCTAATCTAAAACTTTGTTGGTTAGGGAAATTTGCAATTTGATTCTGAGTTACTTTTGCAAACAACAGAGTTTTTCCTTAAGTTAAATGGCATAAACATTGTGGGTTTTCTCAAAAACATAATTGAGATACATGGCTGGTGACATTTTCACTGCTCTCATGATTTTTCACCCAATAAAAGGCACTATCAAAGGTATATTGTGCACAAATAATTTGAGAAAATCATGGTAAATACTCTCACAGAAGTAATATAATTGACTAGTCATTTCTTTTGTCTGGTGACTAAACAATTGGGTTATCAATCATGGATTTATTTATCTTAAAACATTAATACACAAAGTCTTAACATTGAAAATTATTTTTTTACCTTCATAACATATACATGTGGGAATGTAGTTCACTGCTTACTTCATTTTTTCAATATATTTCTGAGCTGTCGAGGCCCCTAATATGGCAATATGAAAGGTTAATAGTCTAATCGCTCAACACTAACTTTCTAAACAGAAAGATGAGCTTGAATTTTGGTAAAAATTCATTTGGGTAAAAATCTGATAATTATTTTCATTTTTGAAGAATTCATAAGTTTAACAACAAGCTTCATTTTGGACACCTTTTTGGTCAAGCATTTCATGATATTTCTTTCCCAAGTCTCTCATTTATTTTTTTTGAAAAGGGTCACTCTCAATACACTTTTGAATTTTCATGTGTTGAATGGGATGATGCATAAATATGAATGCAAACTTGTAACAAATTTCATGGTCAATGGTCATTACAATTTCAGAATTACTATTTATTTGACACTTTTCCAACATCTTAAGCATTAACATTTACTTTTGGGGAGTTATTAATCACATTCCTTAAATTCACAATGCTAAATATTTGGTATTGTTTAGTATTACCATTTAACTCCATTTCAACTCTTTGGCTTGTAACTTTCACCTTTCACAAGCTACTGGTGAGAATATTGGGTTTTGAACTGAAACTCAAAAAAGCAAGGTTGGGTTTTGAACTGAAACTCAAAAAGTTAAGGCAAGGTCTACTAGCAATTTCTGGATATGGTAATAAAAAGAATAAACTTGGTTTAGAAGATTTTCTTGAAGGTTAGAAACACAAGAAAGGAAGACCATGCCGCCTTGTGAAGAGCTTCCTATGCTACCCGTGCCCAATTTTTACTACACTCTCAAGGATATTGTAATTGAGGCTGCAAAGAATAAAGAAGGATTAACTTGGTCCATTCACCGTCTGACACGCATATTTGGCTTCACACATATTTGGCTTCTCTCCTTGGAGCTTGATGAATGTTTTAGGAACACTGTGTGTTTACATTGTGATTTGCAAGCATGAGGGGTTGTCTTTCAAGTACCGAGGGAACAATATTTCATGGGAATAATTTATGGATGCATCCGATGCAAAATTGATTGCAGAACAAGAAATTTGAGCTGCCACAAATCCTTATCAAAAGAACTAGGCCTTTTATTATGCTAATGGAGACGTGTATAAATGGAAACTCTATTGGAGAAT
The DNA here is from genome assembly GCA_000404065.3 of Pinus taeda. Classification (NCBI taxonomy): domain Eukaryota; kingdom Viridiplantae; phylum Streptophyta; class Pinopsida; order Pinales; family Pinaceae; genus Pinus; species Pinus taeda. The sequence continues at coordinate 76,648 of APFE031141574.1, forward strand.
ACTTGCACAAAAAATTGATCTGGAACCATTACCATATGAGGGTGAAGGGTTCAATGTGGATGAGGCAATGAAAGACAAAGGTCTAGTCTTGATGCAATTTTTAATGAAAGTAAGTTCTTCTATTGAGCACTTGGGAAGGAAGTTGCACATGCCTATGTTTTGAGTAAATTTTTTTATTGAATTACATTTAACATTATGATTTATATAGTTAGATCACCAAACATATCACGTTTTCTTTCATCTATGCTTTTCTTCCATATGCGCTATTGACTTACTGTGTTTCCATATGCTAGTACATATAAATTAAAATTCATTGGGCTAAGAGACACTCTACAACCTAGTATAGGGTATATAGGTAGGTCTTAGATGTTAGATGTTAGACAATATAAATATTTTTTAACTTCAATTTTTTTAATATTATAATTTTGTTTATATTAATAAAATTACAAATGCTTTTAATATCTAAATCTATTGAATAAGCACATAAAAAAATAATATTTACAATATAACAAGATTCTAATATTTACCCATTTTACCATGGATATTATTAACTTTTAATACATATCACATTAAAATAGTTATTCCGTAACCATATTTAAATTTATTAAAATGATGATGATGATGATGATGATGGTTAATGTCCACTGAGACCAAACTTTGTTCTATTGGACCTAAAGAAACGAATTATTTAGTTTGATTTAAGATTTTATTACTATGCTCGAAAAGCTTGGAGAGAAGAGCTTCGAGCTCACTATAATTTTAACATCGTAAAACGCTAGGAAGGTCAGTATTGCAACAAAGATTTTTAAAGTGAGATCTAATGTGGTTGTACGTAGGGCACTCTAAGAAGAAGTGATTTTCATCCTCGATGTTCGTATTCTCACAAATATGGTAGAACCTTTCCATCCATGGTGTTTTAGGAAGTGCCAAATGACCCGTTTCACTATGGAGCTCATGAGAGTTCGTTATAATCTTGACTATATTAATTTTCTTCTTTGAGCTAGTTAGAACAAAGAGATATTTTTGATCTTCTAGGGTGGGGTTGATGACCTCCTTATAATATCTTAATTTTCTTTTAGCTACTAAATCTTTCTCACACCACATTTTTTCTTTGAACTTAGAAGTAACAAAATTTTTAATGTTATTAATGTTTTGCAATGCAACATTATCGTCAATCTCCTAATGGTTTAACGATGCCCTAGTGTCTTTATACCAGTGATCCAAGTGGCTCGAGAGAGACACATAGGACAAAGATGGCTGAAAAATCAAAGTGTTTGGATTATGCTCGAAACAGGTTCATGTTAATTATCTCGTCGTCGTGATCACGAAGGTGCGAATGGCTCGTCAAACCGAGTTCGTATGCGACTATACCTCTGATAAAGGCGTCGATACCTCCATAACTATCAAATGCCTATATATATATATATATATATATATATATATTTGATAATTTTTATATATATAATATAATATAATACATAATATATTATAGTTATATATTCAGGGCAGGCACAGGCCACCAGCAGTGGACCCGACCCACACCCTATCGCCTCGACCCTTACAAAACCTCCGATAAAGGCAACGATACCTTTGACCTTGCCGATCGCCGATATATATCGATCAACCACCATAGCGATGGCCAATATTTTGTGCTGACACATATTAGTGCGCCGATAGTGTTAATATGGGGTTTTAGGAGCGGGCTGCCCAATGCGGTCCCGACCCCCGTTAACACATCATTTGTGCTTATAAAATTTTATATATGGAGAAGGTGGGATTTGATCCCCCGACCTCTCCTCAACCATATTGCCTCTTTTAACCAATGCACCAACCACTTTACATTGGTAAATTCGCCGATAAGATTTTATTTAAACTTAGTATTTTTACCTCTACACACAGTACGGAGAGGAGAGAGACTGCAGGCATGGATTTCAAGGCAGAAGGTATATTAATTAATACTTTATTATAGGAACCATGAATTTTGCAGGACGATAAAATTCTCACTTTGTCAGAAATTAACAAATTTTATATGGTTTTTACACCTGTCGTCGCCACGAACGCAATGGTTTTGTTTGTTTCTTCATCAAAGTTCTGAATTTTCTAGTCTTTTCTAGAATGCACGTGGAACCATGATTTCAACAAAAATACGGAGTGGAACCATGAGCCATGAAATTTTCCCAAGGAGGTAACATTTTGACATTTCAGAATATAGTCAAGTTTATACCTGTTTTTCATGGTTTTTTGCAAGGATCACAATGGCGAGATCAGACTCACCATCTGAGTTGCATATTTTTAGTCCATCCATGGAGCAGAATCTTGAGGAATCCCAGGGAATCTAAAAGATTCCTTGAGCCCGGAATTCTCAACCTCTCAGAATTCGGATTTTGGATAGTCAATTCAGCACTACTCGATGCCACAAATATAATGGTGTCTTCATATTTCTTATTCTCTCATTTATTCTTCTAGCCAATTTTCTAAGTGCCAGTGTAGATGTCCACATTCTTGTGCGAGAAGTCATCTTCATGCAATCAATGCCTTGAGATCGATGGTCTGAGCAGCTTCAGCAGTGTGACATCCACTTCTTTAGATGGCCCTTAGTTGTGAGGTATATGATGTGTTCATGTACTTCTTCTTTCTACATTATGTTGCACAGATCCTTGGTTGATGTTGATGCAGGATCTTGTTTGTTACATGTTGTCATGATTCCTTGCTTTATGTATGAAAAATATTTTATGTGATGTATTGGTTGTCATAAATCTTTATGTTATGCTTTGAGATCCCTTATTGTATGTTGCTGGGATACTCTTGTTGTTGTCATGCATGTGTTTTTCATTGAGATCGCTTTTGTGCCATGTTGGCGAGATGCTCACCATGCATGTTTTTGTGTCATACTGATAGGAATCTTTTGATTGAGAATTCCTGTAGTGGAATATCTCCTAGAGGCACCACTGCGTGAGGGAATTTTTCCTTGTATGATCGAGACATCATCTCTATGTACATCACCATTATTGACAACACTTAATGCAGTGGCCTACACCACCTTGACACTGGGGCCCAGAGATGTAGTCCCTCCTGGACGAACTCTGTTATCAATGCTTATGTTTTCATGTGTTGATGATTGTTATGTTCCTCTTCTTTTCCGCGTGCAGATGTATTCGTTAATGTTCTTTTAAAAAGAAATTTTAACACATCATGAAAGTAAAAGGTCTTGGAAGGGTCCTTCTTCACACCCAGACCTAGATCAAGTGGTATCAAAGTGGTCTTTACGTTGATGTGAATTGCAGTGCGAACAATGATAGAGGATGAAATAGTGATGTATGAGACCATGCTCGACATTTCCAAGAGAGTGGAACTTATGTATGAAACTCTACAGAAAGAGACAGAGGAAAAGTAGCGGTTGCAGCTTCAGTTGCAAGCCACAGAAAAGGCCATGGAAGAATTGAAGCAAAACAAACAGAATCTTCAAACGGAGAATGATGAATTGAAGATGCGCCTACATGAAGAGAAAGAGGAAAAACAAATTTTGCTACGACAACTACAAGAAAAGGACGAGGCCTTGGAAAAGTTGCAGCATAACCCATGCGAGGTAAAAAGTAGTTCTCCATATTCATGTATGTTTCCTGATAATGATTTCGCTATTTTTGAAAATCATACCACAAGAATTGGCTCCAAACTGCTTAAGAGAATGGGGTATTGTTATCAGGGAAACTAGTGTCCATTCAGAGCTAAGACAGGTAGCTATCTTAGAAACAAACAAATTAAAGTCACTTGTGTTTTCCTTTATGAGAAATAGATGAGAGAGAAGCATAGATTACCAACCTCAGTCTTTCGCTTGGCTCCTTGCTTGTTTCCTCTCCCCTTTGATAGATATTTTCCACTCCTTCCTTACTTGTCCCACTTCAAAGAACACCTATAGAGTAAAAGTAGCATAATACCATCAAAGAATAGAGATCTATAACCATAAACAATATAGGATCATATATATATTAACCATACAAATGCATATATCATTACCAGATTCAGAGATATACAAGAATACGGAGGAAAACTCAAATAGCTTTATTGATAGAAGTATTAGAAGAGAGGATTACAACCCATTGATTTGACCTAGCACCATCCTCCCAACATGAAAGCCCTCTTCACCTCATGGAAAGCTAGATCACCCAACACTATGATGTTCCATAGAAAAACCAACAACACTTCCCTACACGATACAAAATTCCAGCCTTTAGATCTCTAGGATGAGGGATCCATATATAGATATTTGCAGGTGGGTGACTCAGCTTCTGGGTTTTTGATTAGTGTCATTTCTCTGATATTTCTTGGTTCCACTTGGAGATTTCATGATCTCTTACTCATCCCTGGGCGAATTCAGAGTGGCAAGTGTCAAATGGGAAGTTTCTAGAAGATTCTTTGGGTTTCCACCTAGCCAACTGCCTCTACCATTTGTTTGTGCTCGCTCATCACACCCTACAGAAGGGATTTTCAGTATGCATCGCACTTTCTACATGTAGTAGGTGAGATGCATCACACCCTTAGCACTGAGCAGTATGCATGGTCCAATTTTGAGCAGTTTTGAGTAGTTTTCGAGGGGGAACTTATGGGAGATGATGTAATCAGTTGACCTTGTTCCTTTAGGGTGTGTAAAAGCACTTTTAGGGGCTTAGAAGCCCTTGGTTTATGGACATATGAGATTGGGGTTGCAGTGCCCAAATATGTCTATAACAGTTTCCCCCTAAAGCATGAGGTTGTAAATCTTCTGATGTCGG
>APFE031141574.1:82701-132516 GCA_000404065.3 Pinus taeda
TTATTAATTTACCATACCTCTTTTATAAATATGGTATTTGGCCCATATGATTCACTTAAATAAAACCTATTCTTGAAAATGGGACAATGGAAGGTTGTAACTCCTTATTTCAAGGGCTAAATTTACCTTTTTTACCCTCTCCCTTAAAATAAGGCAGGCTATTTTAGGTGATATGTAAAAATGTACTATGATACAAAATATTCGCCCACTAAAAATTTAAAACCTCTTAATTTCGCCAAAGGGCGAACATTCGCCCCTAAAATTTTCTATGAATAAGATACAATACAATACATATATCTTCATAATATTTTCATGATCTAGTTGAGGCGGGCATTCCCATGCTCAGCTTTATAAATTCATTTTCATGTACATTGGACAGACAACCGTCGTTATGGCAGACTGATGATTCTGGTAGAGCCATCATCCCTTAGCTTGGATGATTATCTGTGCAGCTATGATGTACATTTTATGTCTTTATTTTCCTGAATATATTGTAGCTCAGATGGATGAAACTAGATCCGGGGTCTTCAAACTCATTCAATCTTCACCCGATGTACAAGTCGATCCATGTGAAAGGATGTTCTGGCGTCGAACATGGAAAGACATTGCCTGATTACCAACCAATGATGTGAGCTGTTAATAGGCACGAGAAGAATCACCGATAATGATGATGACCCTCAAGTTACGACAGTACAATCCATGTGGTGCAAATACATGAGTCGATGTCGAACACCATGAAAAATCTCCCAGTCGAAGGCCATTGATGTAAACCTATCCCCGGAAGTGAGAAGCTTGCCATTGAGGCATGCAAGCTTCAAAGTCCTGAAAGGGTTGTTCCTAAGTCAGCTTCTTGGATAATGAGCTGATGTCGATAAGAAGTGACTCGTCATAGGAGGGCCTTAATGAATCCGACATCTATGACACGAAATGGAACAAATGATTTTGTGGAGGTGAAAACGATATGATGATACAAGGTTCACGGTGGTGGTCATGAAAGAATGAAGTGTGAAGGTATTGTAGCGGATGAGATGTAAGCTGGGTTGGTGAATTCTCTGAGCGACTTCTCTTGAACATATCGGCAACACTGAAATGGATTGGTAGCGTTAACCTTAAAAATGGATGGTACGGAGGACCAATGGTGATATGACCAGTGAACGGAATAACCTAACCTGACTCAATCATGGTGATAAAGTGAAAGTGTCCTGTTCAAGAGCGACCTACTACCAATAAAGTTTCTTCAAGTTTTCTTCCCAATTTTTCCCTAGTCATTGTTGACCAGTACCTCTTTATTTTTGTCAAGCTTGAGGAGGATAACATATGCTTTTCCTATAATTTTCCCTTCAAGCAAACCTGTTGTTATGTTTTAACGAGCCTAGCGACAGTGAAACTCGCTCTTGTCTGCATGGACAAGTTTGTCTCTATTGCTTTAACGAGTTTAATGAAAAAGATAACTCAGTCCTTTTCAATTTTAGAGAGTCTGAAAAGAGACGGAAAGGAAACTCCGGTAATCCTTTTTTGTAATATAATTCCTTAAGTATAAAAAAGTATAAAATAATACGAAAGGGATGACTTTTCGATAGTTTTAATGAGTCGAACAAGACAAGCACTTGATCTTTTTGTGTAATGATCCCTTAGGTCCAAAAAGATTAAAATCTAGGGGTGGGATGGCACTTCCAATCACTTTAACAAGCTAGGGAGGCCAATTGCTCGGTAATCTTTTCATATTTTATGAGTTAGATGAAAAGAGCTTAAAGGAGACTCGTTTTTTGAGGAATTAGTAATGTTTTCAGATAGTAGCTGGTTCCAGGTAGGGTTTGGAACTTTTCAATCACGACAGTGTAAAGAAGATGGCTAATAGAATCACGCATCGCCCTTGTTCCTCAAAAGGGGTAAACAATCAAATGGAGGCGTATGATCGGCTAAAAAAGAGTGGGGGTGATGGTAAGAACATGACCAATGCTCAAAAGCTGATGATTATGTGATTGCAATGGTTATTTAGCAAAGGATGGGTTCATTTTTTAATGAGCTTAAAATTTGGGGGAACATATGCTCATTGCTAGGTTTATTTTTTAACGAGCTTGAAATTCGCGTAAACCTGCTCGTGCCAGTCGTATAATAAGGATGTCTCATCGATAGGTTCATTTTTTAGGGAGATTTCCCCATTCGAAACTTTGCTCCGGAACCTTTTTTTATGCAAGCTAGGAACGACCAACCTATGAGTTAAAAGGGTTAAGAACCTACAAACTAAGAAATAATTGGTCGCTTCTCACTTGCATGCAAAAAGGTTTGCATGCCCCCAGGTATAGAGAAGTAGAGTTTTCAGGTTACCATACAGAAGTTCTTGCATTAGCAAGATGGTTCCACCTGCATAGCAGACAAAAACACTTCCTTGGCTTTGTCCATCGAAATGGACAAAGTTGATTCTAGTTCCAATCACCTAACCTTTGACGAGGGAATCTTAGTCTAGTCTAATCCCATTTTCCTAAATGGACGGGTGCGTTAGACTAGTCATATATCTTCCATGGAAACCTACCCTATACCTAAAGTTTTCCTACCGAAGCAGACTAGGGTGCATGCCCCCTGGGTTTAACCACATTCACCGAATCACTTGCATTCATCAGGTGGATTGACTGGAGATTGATGAGACATTCCTTGTGCAAAAAGACTAGTTAGGGATGGCGCTTGACTATTAGCTATGTTTGAACCGGGGAATAAAAGCTGGTCTACGAGCTGGATCACTCTGCCTTCATGCGGAAAACACATCACTCGAAAGAGTGAGGAAACAATGGCTCCCATGCTATAAATGTAGTCACGCCCAAGGCGTAGATTGTAATCTAAAGGCCCTTGGACTACCATCACATTCAGATAAATGGTTTTCCTTCTCGAAGTTATAGGCAAACTTGGAAGGATCCCTAATGGTCGATTGGTTCCTTTGTTGAAGCCTGTCAGATTTCGAATCTTAGGCAGAAGCGATGGTGAACCAAGCACTTTCCAAGCAGTTGAGGATAGGATACTCACAAAAGCCCCTTCATCTATGATAGTACCAACCATGATCATTCTGTAAGCTTGTACTATGATTTAGAATGGTACATTAGATGGTAGACGGGGTCTGCCTAGTAGATTCCAATCGAAGGAAACGACTAGATTGCTCAGAGGAGGGATCGAACATGATAAAGGAATGGGTAGATTTCTCCCATGTTCATTAGATTCTGTGTTGACGAAATAATTTGAACAGTGTCGTTCTCATTCTCTTTGGCGACTATATCATCTGAAGGTAGACGTTCTAAAGAGAAGACTGGGTCGAATGCCATCTTGACTTGTTGACTTTGGTCTGATATGGACTCATAGGGTTTATCTTCAATGATAGATGCTTCAAACGACCACAATGGTGTGTCAGTCGGATTTTCAACTAGTGATGGAATTGGAAAGAGTTTCTTGTATCTAGGAGGAAGCCATAGCGGTGAAGCAAGACGGTTATCCAAGACTCTTTTAGCTTTGTCTAGGAAGGGACAATGTTGGATGGCATGATCGCCTTCACATAGTCTACAAGGAATTTTAGATCTTCCCTTTTTTCCATTGACTTCGTTTTCACTAGTTGACGGTGTACTTTCAACATGATCGTAAGAGGTTGAGGGCACTGGATTGTGCAAGCGGGGAGACCATTCCCTTAAGATCTGTGGGATGCAAGGACAATCTCGATGATAGTGGTCTCCCTTGCAAATGACACATGGAGATTTAGGTTTGGATGGTGCATTGTGTGGATTTTTGCCAAACGATGCATGGTTGCCCACTTTTGCTATTGGCTTCTTCTTCTTCTTCTCCTTCCCTTTCTTCTTCTTCTCAATTACTTGGTTTTTAGTTTTACTAGTTTCACCAAGTGAAGAGGAAGAAGGAGAGGGAGAAACAAATGAAGTAGAAGGTTGGGGGGTATCTCTAGTATTATCTAGTTTCTGATTTGATTGCTCAGGAATCACGGTGTTTTGAACGACAGAGGTCGAGAAAAGCCATACTAGCAGGCCAATTGTCAGTCTTAGAAGGGACAATGTGGCCATAGGAGGTGCACCAACATCTCCCCAAGAGGAAAAGGGACTAGGATTCGCCCCAAGGGGAAATCCTTGATTGGTGGAATCCATTTTCTCAACCTAAGACCAACGAGGGAATAGTGACATTATTTTGATTAAAATAAATTTTATGACGCTTTGAAACAACTTGCTTTTTCAATTTTTAAGAGTCGAGAAAAAGCTAAATATGACTCTAGTTGCCTACGATTTTTAATGAGCCTGAAGTGACAAATGCTTAGATGGACCTTTTCTTTTAAGGAGTCTGCAAAGGAACGAAAGTGACTACTCTAGAAATCTAGACATAGGGATTACCAAACCAATCGCAAAACTGCAGAATACTTTTTACAGTACGGCAGTCAATCTTCCCGAATGCTATGTTCAGTGCATTGCGATTGATAGGACGACAGACATGGCTTCCTAAGGATAAAGGATATAGCCTATTGTGGTCTCCCAATATATACTTGACGGTATGTGGAAGCACAAGTCCGTACTGGAACTTGTCATCTCAAAGAGGAGGAATCACCCAACCTACGATGAAAGCGATAGTTACCAGGCTTTACGATGCCGGGATATGTCTCTAGCCTAGACTTCTAAATGTTGTGCATTAGGTTCCAAAGTGTTTTTATGTTCATTGAAATTTATTTTACAGTTGATCTTTCTTAAGAAGTTTGCCTTTAAGGCTCACCGCGTGATGTCGATATACAATTCCTAAATATGCAATCTAAGATGATAAACAGTCATTTATTTTCTTTTTGCAATGAAAATCCTAGCTACTAAGGAAAGAGAAGTGAAATTCTTTCAACATAGAGCAGAGAGCACACACTAAGATGCACTGTCCTAAATCAATTTCCACAAGCAATCTAAATGCAAATGCACATGCATGTATTTGTTTTCCGCTTTCTTAATGTGTGAATGACAAAAAGAATGCTAAGTATAGATTTGAATTATTTTTCTTTCAAAGCGACAGTACTAACAATTTTATTTTCAAGAAATGAAAGGAAGAATAAGACGACACTTTGCGATTTTGAATTGAAAACTACTTTTGACAGTTGAAATACTATTAATTCAAATCAAATACAAGGGCAAAAGTCTAATCGACTAGGAGGATTCTTTTCTTTGATTGAAAACGACACATGTGACACTTTCAAATCAAAAGATGACAGTTCGATTAAGCTACTGTTTGCAAAGGAGAACTGTAAATGACGAAAAATACAAAAAAACATTCACAATTCTTTATAGAATGGTGGCTAAATAATGCAAAGGAAGGGAGTTTCAACAGTGATATACTGATCACAGACAGAAAAACTACTAAATAAAGCTGAAGACAATGAAGAGAAAACCAAAATTTGGAGGCAGAAACAATCTTACCTAATCATCGCACCTGTAACACAAGGAAACAAGGATGCATCTCACCTGCAGCACATAGGAGATGCAATGCATCCAGACTGCCAATGAGAGATAGTGCGATGGTCCAGGGACGAGACCGGGCTTGGTTTTTGCTCACAGTTTGCAGCTTAGTTCAGTGATTTAGGCTGAGCTAATGATAGGCAGTAAACACAAAGCGTAGGGGCTGATCTAATGAGGTTACCTAAGCTACCACCAGGGCACTTAGGATGTTTGCAAGTTAGATGTTCAGTTGATAAACTGACCGGGAGATTGAGTGAAGCAACGTTGATCTACTTTGTAGTTGCATAGCAAAAGCAATTCGAAGGCTAGTTGGCTTAACTTCAGGCTCCGTCTATAGTTTATAAAGCAAACAAATAGAAACAAAAAAACAAGCTATTCGCTCCCCAGCTGAGTCACCATTTTGTTATCAGGAAAACTAGTGTCCATTCAGAGTTGCTAATCCCACTAAGACGGGTAGCTATCTTAGAAACAAACAAATTAAAGTCACTCGTGTTTTCCTTTATGAGAAATAGATGAGAGAGAAGTAGAGAGTACCAACCTCAGTCTTTCGCTTGGCTCCTTGCTTGTTTCCTCTCCCCTTTGACAGATCTTTGCCACTCCTTCCTTACTTTTCCCGCTTCAAAGAACACCTGTAGAGTCAAAGCAGCATAATACCATCAAATCATAGAGATCTCTAACCATAAACAATATTGGATCAGATATATATTAACCATACAAATGCATATATCAATACCAGATTCAGAGATATACAAGAATATGGAGGAAAACTCAAATAGCTTTATTGATAGAAGTAGTAGAAGAGAGGATTACAACCCATTGATCTGACCCAACGCCATCCTCCCAACATGAAAGCCCTCTTCACCTCATGAAAAGCTAGATCACCCAACACTATGATGTTCCACAGAGAAACCAACAACACTTCCTTACAAGATACAAAATTCCAGCCTTTGGATTTCTAGGATGAGGGATCCATATATAGATATTTGCAGGTGGGTGAGTTAGCTTCTAGGTTTTTGATTAGTGTCATTTCTTTGATAGTTCTTGGTTCCACTTGGAGATTTCATGATCTCTTACTCATGCCTAGGCAAATTCAGAGAGGCAAGTGTCAAATGGGCAGTTTCTAGAAGATTCTTTGGGTTTCAACCTAGCCAACTGCCTCTGCCATTTGTCTACTCTCGCTCATCGCACCCTACAGAATGGATTTTTAGTATGCATCGCACTTTCTGAATGTAGTAGGTGAGATGCATCACACCCTTAGCATTGAGAAGTCTGTATGGTCCAGTTTTGACCAGTTCTGAGTAGTTTTTTAAGGAGAACTTCTGGGAGATGATGTAATCAGCTGACCTTATTCCTTTAGGGTGTGTAACAACACTTTGAGGGGCTTAGAAGCCCTTGGTTTATGGACATATGAGATTGGGGTTGCAGTGCCCAAATATTTCTATAACAGGTATGAAGGAAAAGGCTTGGGTGTTAGTGGCCAAGGCATTGTTAACCGCATCAAAGTAGAGGAATTACCCCTTAGACCCCTATATATAGAAAGCAAGTCTTGTCATTTGTATCATCCAAGAATTGTTCATTTGTATAATTTAAAGGAGGTTTCCCCTTCAAAGAGACTTATTTCTAAGGTGTTGATCTATTTTTTCTATCTTTTTGTGAGCTGGTTTCATAACATTTGGTATCAGAGCTCTGGATTCTAGGGTTTCACTGCTCCAAACAGGTCATCATGGCATTTTCGCTGTAACTTTTTTCTGCATAGTTTCATTTGCTAAAACAAAAACCCATTTGAGAAGAAATCACACTGCACCTTGGGTCTAAATTTCACATCTTGCCTCGCTGTATTGTCAGAGATCTGATCTGAGGAAGTTAGGGTTTGTACAAGCTCTAAAATTCCATTGCAGATAGGTCATTGTGGAATTGTCACTATAATTGTTTTTCTTTGAAGTTTCAGACTTTGAAATTAAAACCCATTTGCGATGAAAACGTGTAGAAGCTTGGGCCCGAATTTCGAATCTTGTTTCGCTGTACTTTTGGAGATACAATCCATGAAATTTAGGGTTTCGACAAGCTCCCAAATTACATCCCAAACAGGTGACCTTGGAAAAATCATCATAACTTTCTCTCTGAGCATCAGGTTGAAATTTCGTATGAAGTTACAGAAAGAGGATAGACTGTAATTTGCTATATATCATTTTTAGGTCTTAAGGTTGAAACAATCACACGTGGAACTTCGTACAAGTTTGCTCTACTGAAAAATGATATAATCAAGTCATCTTGGGAGATTGGGCATAAATATTTCTTGGAGAATCCAATTTTGATCAAGCTTATGGCATTGGAAGGAGGACACAAAGGGCTACCATATGTTTCAATTCTAGAACTTGGAGATCTGAACTTTCAGAGATACAATAGATTGAAGATAGAGATCCTAAAATCAAGAAAAAAATGACTCGAATTAAGAAATTAGAAACACCGAGTAATCAAAATTTGATGGATGATTTGAAGAATGTGATCGAAGATAAGATAAATAGTTTTATCTATGCCATGGAAGCTGATATTGATGGTATGAAATCATATTGGAAGAAAGGCATGGAAGATTTGAAGAAAGACATGGAAGGTTTGAAGAAAGACATGGAAGATTTGAAGGAAGGTGGGACAAAACTACTACAAGAAAGGCCTTGTAAAGGTGAAAAGGTAGTAGAGGAAAATCATGATGAGAAAGAAAGTAATGTTAATCATGATTTCATATAATCTAATGTTGGATTGAATACCAAACATATTCTCAAGATAGAAGGAATTATTAAGAAGAAGAAAATTCAAGCAGTGAAATATCAATAAGAAAATGATCAACAAATGTCAAATAAAAGGATACTCACCATGAACTAACCCCATAGAAAGAAGAAATGAATCTGACCATATCTTGCAAGGCATTGGCAAGAATTACCACTCCTCAAACTCTCAAGATAGAAGGACATATGAAGAAGAAAAGGGTTCAATAAATGAAAGATCACATCGAGCATCAAGAAATGAATCCCACCATATCTTCTAATGTATTGGGAAGAATTACCACTCCTCAAACTCCGAAGATAGAAAGACATATCAAGAAGAAAAAGGTTCAAGCACTGAAAGATCACATCAAGCGTTAACAAAAAGTTATCTAGCTTTTAAAGGATAATCCCACTTTGATGCAGAATTGAATGAAATAATACGCAGATCAACATCGTAGTGAAAGAAGTTTTGATGTAGGTGATTGGGTATTTTTACGAATACAACCATACAAACAAATGCCTCTCAAGCAGAAGGATAATAAATTATCACCAAAGTACTATGGTCCTTACAAGGTGTTGCAAAAGATTGGTAGTATGGCATACAAATTGGAAATTCCTGCATCTTCCCGAGTGCCCCCATTTTTGCATGTTTCATTCTTAAAGAAGGTTATAGGTGACAAGCTCCCATTTCAAACAATATTGTTGGAACTTGATGAGGAAGGATAAATCATATTGGAGCATGAAGCAATGATGGAAACAAGAACCCGATAGCTACGAAATTGATCAATTTCAAAGTATCTCATCAAGTGGAAGAACTTACCTACTGAAGATTCCACATGGGATGACGAGAATTTTATACAGAAGCATCCAGAGCTACTCAAGCGTTAAGGACAACACTTTTTGAAGGAGAGGGGCATGTTAGGTCCGTATAATAATAGTGTAACTCCTCATTGTTATTAGTGCAACCCCTTTATTATATTGTTGTGTCCTTACATTATTATTGTTATCTCGGCTCTGATTATATTATGACCCCTTAGACCCCTATATATAGAAAGTAGGCCTTGTCATTTGTATCATCCAATAATTGTTCATTTGTGTAATGTAAACGAGGTTTCCCAATCAAAGAGGCTTATTTATAAGGTGTTGATCTATATTTTCTATCTTTTTGTGAGTTGGTTTCATACCAATCCAAGAGGAATCCCTCAAGGATCCAGAATATGCATTCTTATGGCCACAAGCTTCTGAAGCTCAAGTAAGAGGGAAACAATGTGAGTATGCAATTAATTATGATAAAATTTTAACACTCATAAATAGGATTTACATTCCTAACCAAAATTCCATGAAGCATATGTTATTAGATGATTTTCATAGGAAACCTTATGCTGCTAACCTAGGATTCCAAAAATTGTATTATGCCATTAAGAAAAGTTATTTCTGTCTCGGCTTACGAAAAAATGTGGTTGATTATTTATATAAGTGCTTAGAGTGCCAATTTGTGAAAGTAGAACATCAACATACTACGGGTATGTTGCAACCACTACCCATTTCAGAATGGAAATGGGAGACCATCACTCTAGACTTTATCACTGGATTACCTCGTACCAAACAGAAACACGACTAAATCATGATGGTCGTAGACAAGTTGGGAAAGACCACTCATTTCATTATTGTAAAATCCACCTATAAAACGGTGGAGATTTTAGACATATTTATGAGAGAAATCTTCTGCTTACACGGGATACCCCAAGTATTGATCTTTGACAGGGATGTAAAATTTACATCGGTTTTCTAGAAAAATCTCTTTGCAGGACTGGGTACCCAAATCCATTTCAACACTTCCTACCATCCTCAGATAGATGGTCAGATAGAGTGTTATGAAACCAGCTCACAAAAAGATAGAAAAGATAGATCAACGCCTTAGAAATAAGCCTCTTCGAGGGGGCAACCTCCTTTACATTACACAAATGAACAATTCTTGGATGATAAAAAAGACAAGACCTCCTTTCTATATATAGGAGTCTAAGGGGTCATAATATAATTAGGGCCGACATAACAATAATAATGTAAGGGAACAATAATAACAATAATGGGCTTCTATGGGGCACAATAATAACAATATGGGGATTACATGGGCACAACAATATAATAAGGGGGTTGTACTAATAACAATAAGGGGTTACACTAGCATTATAGGGACCTAACATAGAGCGAGTGAATCAAGTCCTGGAAGATATGTTGCGAATGTTTTTAATGCAACAACCACAGAAGCGGGAAGATTACCTCCACTTGTTAGAATTCACCTACAATAACGGGCATCATGAATCTTTGGGTATGAGCCCTTTCGAAGTAATATATGGAAGAAATTTTCGGGTACCCATGGACTGGAATAGTTCATATAATAAATTAGCACTAGGTCCTGATATGCTAGCTGAAATGGAGGCCACTGTTAAGAAGGTTTGCCATAATTTAAAGGTGGTGCAAGATAGGAAAAAAGTGTATGTAGACAAGAAGAGAGCTCATAAAGAGTTCTAGCTGGCTGATCACATGTATTTAAAGGTTAAACCTCGAAAGAGCACCTTACAATGGAAAGGTTGTGCAAAATTGGCACCATGGTACTGTGGACCTTTTCAAATTTTGGAACGGATTGGGCTTGTGGCATATAAGCTAGTACTATGGGGCCACATCTGAGTACAACATGTCTTTCATGTGTCCTTATTAAAAAAGTATATATACAACCCTTGACATATTAGTAACTGGGAAAGCATTGAGGTGATGATAAAATAGAAAGCAATATGTCAAAGAATTATTGTTTTGGAATTTTCTGACAGCAGATTATGAATGTGCAGGTAGAAACTGAGGGAGAATTTCTAGCAGAGCCTCTTCGTATCCTCGATCGGAGAGAAACCACCTTGCTGAGGCGAACCAGCATTCAAGTTAAAGTGTAGTGGAAGCACTTTGGCCCGGATGAGGCTACTTAGGAAGAAGAGGAAGCCATGCGAAAAACTTATCCTACACTGTTTACGTAGAGGAAGAACACCATGGAAGGTGTTCCTCTCGAGGGGAGGGAGCTATAACATAAAGCGAGACATCATAAATTGTTTTACCAAGTTTAATTTCAATTTTTTTTATTATCTAAATTATTAAAACTATTGGGCTTAAAAAGCGAGAACAAATATTGTTAATTATTAATTAAAATACTTTGGACCTATTTGTTAAAAGATCAAAGAAATAGTTGAATTAACTTCTGAGAACAGTCACAGTTGTTCCTTCAACCTTTTACTTAAGAGGAAAAAGGGTTGAACCCTGGCCGGGGTTGAAGAAACAAGACTGCGATGAATTCTTCCTAGAGCTGGCAAACCTAACCAGTGGGAAAGAAATTTTTGGTAACAGTTGTGGGGTACGAGACTTGAGGCTGGATAGAGTCCTGACGCCCAAGGTACCTAGATGTTCATCATTGACAGAAGTGGAAGGGCTCGGAGGGGGAATCTGTATGTAATTTCCAGTTCTGAGGTTGGGTGGAGAGATCTTCCAAATAATTATTGTGTGCATAATCAAAGATAGATAAGTGATACTACCATGTTAATCATTGTCACTAGGAGAAGATAAAATGTTTACTCTTAATTAGAAAGTACAAGAATGATTTAGCATTAGTAATTAATATCTATTGATTCTTGAGCAGAATAGTAAAACTGGATGATAACATGCATTACTAGTGGTTACTTATATATATAAGTAAATTGCAAATTGGTAAAAAATGCTGGCTTACTAGGCAAGATAGTGTTATAGACAACTTATTGATTTAATAGAGGAGCACATAAGTGGAAAAATGTAAAGTGATAATCCAGTCTGCCACTCTGTATGTCAGATATATATATTATTTTGTACAGACTGTAAAATAATTCATGTTTGAAATATATATAAATATCAACTATTCAAATACACTCACGAGATCTTTCTTCAATTGTAGAATAGAGTCAACAAGGAGAACCTTTAAAAAACTCATTCATCTAAACCCTGCAATTACATCATGTTTAGACATAGACTTAGGTTTGTAGCCCTCAGACAAGTTCGGGGAAAACTCATCCAAAGCCATGTACCCGGGTTCCTTTGATCGAACCTTATGATCTCTAATCATATTTTTATATATACATTAAACTTGTGTGCTAAATTCACTCAAAAATGAAAGGTGTAGTTCAAAAAAACATCAGAGAAAACCATAAAAACAAATACCATTCAGATAGTTACATTCAAACCATTTCAATCTCATTAAACTGATTTCCACAACCAATTGGAATACATAACACAAAGATTCATTAACAATAGAAATATAGCTGTGTTTTGTTAAAAACGGTCCAGATATGGAACATCTTACGAAATTTCATAAAGAGTTCTATGAAGTGTCCAAAGAGATAATACAGGAAAATTTCTAAGCGGTATAAACATTGAGATGGCTTATGTAAGCCATTAGTACCAAAAGCAACAAAATAATACATTTTTAATCAACAACACCATCCTCTTTGTAGCCTCAAATACCGACTATTTTAACTCATTGAACCCTCTGTCATAGTAATCGGTTCGAAGAACCAAGGCACAAAAAATATAGATTCCAACACACTTGGAAAGCAAGGAAAGGAGCGGAGTTTAGCCACGAGGTCTCTCTAAAAAATGCATAGACCAAACGAGGGTTTCAAACCAACTTCTATGACCTTACCTACACAAAGAATCAACTATAATAATCCAAATTATTGTAAAAGCCCGGTCCATATATGATAAACCTTGGGAGTATAGGGATGGATTACCTGAGCGGGAGCTGGGTAGCCATCGAAGCAACGACCGAGTTTGGACAAGAAAAAGACAACCTCAATCGAAGCAATAAAAAACGAAAAACATATAAACTTTAAAAGATAATGAAGTGTCACAGTTGGTAAATGCTTACCTTTGGTTGCCATGGAACCAACTCTTTCCTCAAGATTGCCAAAGTCCAGGTCATATCCTTCATAACTATTCCAGAATTACCAAGAAACCCATCAATTAACTCATGAACCATCAGATCACACCCAAGCAGCAACAGAAAAGGCTTAATGAAGTAATATCAGAAACAAGCGGGACGAAGTTATGCACCTAAAGCATCAGAGACAAGCTAGTTAAATCTATTCATAGAGTCGCCATGATAGAGCAGAGAGACAAGATAGAGCATGGACAAATGAACTGACCTTTCCACCAAAAATAGTAAAAAAACCTTCCAACCAAACCCAAAACATCAAGACCATAAATCGCATCAAATCGAACGATGGATAGACGACCAGATGCACCGTTTCAAGACCCTTTCGTGGCATGGTAAGTAAATTCATTAACGCCAATGCAGGTGGCCAGTACATAGATGAATGAACTTGGCAGTAGGAGACCTTGGGGATCTCCCACTTTAATGGAGGGGAGCTTGCCCGAGGTTGATGAGAGTGCACAGAGTAAATGCAGTCATCTGTGGAGTGACCCACATAGACTTCCAACATGGAGGTTGCATACAACCACCACATCATATCATCTAACCTTAGGCAATAATGCAATCAACTATGTTAACACAGTTCAATCAATATGGGTCATCGAATTATTGGACTCGGTGATTCATATATTTATTTTATGTTTGATAGGTAAAATGATTTTTTATTTTATTTTTATTTTTATTTTATTTTATTTTTATATATAGTTAGGATGTTACAAAGGATTAGTTCTCTGCCTAGTGACTTTTAACCTTTTATTATTCTTTAATTGAGCTAATATAAATGTTTAAAAACATTTACAACGCTACAACATCTCCCCATAGTTTTCTATTGTTATATTTAATTTAAAAAATGTTATAAATACAATTAAATAATATTTATAAAATATTTTGATTAGAAATGAGTTTGTAGTTTTTGGGAAAATGTTGATAATCCATGGTATTGTAACAAAGCCTATTTACAAGTTAATAATATCCATGGGAAAATGGGGTGAATATCAATGGCTATGAATCTTGTGATATGCTTATTGTAAGTGCTAAGTTTTTTTTTAAATGAAATTAAAATATTATATATATATTTGAAATGAGTTATTGTTTTTGGGTAATATGGTATTGATAAGCCATTATATTGCTTTTGTTGTTATGTTTAATTTAAAAAAATGTTGTAAAATAAAATAAAAATAAAATATTATGATTTTGAAATGAGTTGTGGTTTTGGGCAAATGGTATTGATAAGCCATTATATTGCAACAAAGCCTATTTACAAGTTAATAATATCCATGGTAAAATGGGTGAATATAGATGGTTATGAATCCTGTGATATGTTTTATTGTAAGTATTTAGTTTTAATTTTTTTTTTTTTTTTTTTTTTTTTTTATAGAATTAAATTATTATTATTATTTTTTTTTTTTTATAAAATATTTTTGATTTTGAAAATGAGTTGTGGTTTTGGGCAAATCTATTGATAAGAGCGATGATATTGGCCCACTGTATTGTAACAAAGCTTATTTACAAAGTTAATAACATGGTTTGAATCATCTGTGATATGTTTATTGTAGTAATTAAGGTTTATATATATATATATATTATATATATATATATATATATATAAAATATTTATATATTTTTTTAAAAGAGTTATTTTTTTGGATGTGTGGTATTGATAAGCCATGGTGTTGGCCCGTGTTATTGTAAGAAAGCTATTTAAAAGTTAATAATATCCATGGTAAAATGAGTAAATATTAAAATCATGTTATATTGTAAATATTAAATTTTTATGTGCTTATTTAATAATTTTAAATATGGTTACATAATCACTATTTTAATGTGATATGTACTAAAAGTTAATAATATCCATGGTAAAATGGGTAAATATTAGAATCTTGTTATATTGTAAATATTAATTTTTTATGTTCTTATTCAATAAATTTAGATATTAAAAATATTTGTAATTTTATTAATATAAACAAAATTACAATATAAAAAATTGAATTTAAAAAACATATATATCTCACGTCTAACATCTAACATCTAACATCTAACATCTAACACCTACCTATCTACCCTATACTAGGTTGTAGAGTGTCTCAAGGCCCAAGGAATTTTAATTGATATGTACTAGCATTTGCAATAGACGCTGCAAAGGAAACATCGTAAGTCAGTAGGGCATATGGAAGCAAAGCATAGATGAAAAAAATGTGATATGTTAGGCGATCTAACTATAGAAAAATTTAAATGAAAAAATAAATATTAATGTTAAATGTAATACAATCAAACAATCCACTCAAAACAGTGGCATGCTCAACTTCCTTCCCAAGTGCTCAATCGAAGAACTTACTTTCATTAAAAATTGCATCCGAGACTAGACCTTTGTCTAAATTCATTGCCTCATCCACACTGAACCCTTCACCCTCATTTGATAATGGTTATAGATCAACTTTTTGTGCAAGTATTCTCCAATAGTGTTTCCATTTATGCATGTCTCCATTAGCATAATCAAAGGCCTAGTTCTTTTGATAAGGATTTGTGGCAGCTCAAATTTCTTGTTCTGAAATCAATTTTGCATCGGATGCATCCATAAATTATTCCCATGAAATATTGTTCCCTAGGTACTTGAAAGACAACCCCTCATGTTTGCAAATGGTAGTGTAAACACACAGTGTGGCTAAAACATTCATCAAGTTCCAAGGAGAGAAGCTAAATATGTGTGAAGCCAAATATGTGTGTGAGACAGTGAATGGACCAAGATAATCCTTCTTTATTCTTTGCAGCCTCAAATACAACATCCTCAAGAGTGTAGTAAAAATTGGGCATGGGTAGCATAGGAAGCTCTTCACAAGGGGGCATGGTCTTCCTTTCCTGTGTTTCTGACCTTCAATCAAATGTTCTAATCCAAGTTTATCATTTTTACTACCAAATCGAGAAATTGCTAGTAGACCTTGCCTTAACTTTTTGAGTTTCAGTTCAAAACCCCATATTCTCACATGTAGCTCCTAAAAGGTGAAAGTTACAAGCCAAAGAGCTGAAATGGAGTTAAATGTTAACACCAAACAATACCAAATATTTAGCATTGTTAAGAAATGAGATTAAGAATTCCCCAAAAGTAAATGCCAATGCTTAAGATGTTGGAAAAGTGTCAAATAAATAGTAATTCTAAAATTGTAATGACCATTGACCATGAAATTTATTACAAGTTTGCATTCCTATTTATGCATCATCCCATTCAACACATGAAAATTCAAAAGAGTATTGAGAATGACCCTTTGCAAAAGAAATAAATGAGAGACTTTGGAAAGAAATATCATGAAGTGCTTGACCAAATAGGTGTCCAAAATGAAGCTTGTTGTTAAACTTATGAATTCTTCAACAATGAAAATAATTATCAGATTTTTACCCAAATGAATTTTTACTAGAATTCAAGCTCATCTTTGTGTTTAAAGAGTTAGTGTTGAGTGATTAGGCCATTAACCTTTCAAGGTCATCTTTGTGTTTGGAAAGTTAGTGTTGATTGATTAGACCATTAACCTTTCAGATTGCCATCTTAGGGGCCTCGACGACTCAGAAATATATTGAAAAAAGCGAGTATGCAGTGAACTAGATTCACAGATGTATATGTTGTGAAGGTAACAAAACAATTTTCAATCTTAAGACTTTGTGTATTAATGTTGTAAGATAAATAAATCCATCATTGATAACCCAAATGTTTAGTCACGAGACAAAAGAAATGACCAGTCAATCAGTCAATTATATTACTTCTATGAGAGTATTTACCATGATTGTTTCAAATTATTTGTACACAATATACCTTTGGTAGTGCCCTTTATTCGGTGAAAAATCATGAGAGCAGTGAAAATGTCGTCAACCATGTATTTGAATTATGTTTTGGAGAAAACCCACAATGTTTATGCCATTTAACTTAAGGAAAAATCTGTTGTTCCCAAAAGTAACTCAGAATACAATTGCAAATGTCCCTAGCCAACAAAGTTTTAGATTAGGTCGGCCATTACAACATGAGAGAGTTATAGGCTTGAAAGAAGTAATTTATGAGCCACCATTAAAATTTTAAGAGAAAAGTGCAGCTTACAAAAAATATAAAGAGCATTAAACCAGAGCGAACCATTCGGTTTCTATGTTTTTTTGTTTGTGTAAATTGTGCTACTGCTAATATATTATACAAAAAAGAGTTACAAAAGGATTACATCCGCCATGCTAGGATGGCTGCCGCTGAACATTTAAGCGTACTGTGACTGAACATGAACCTGAAAAACTATGGAACGAAGAGACTGTCCACTGACTCCAGACCTGAACCCATAACAGACTAGTTACATGCCAAATAGCTTCCTATCCCTGCCGAAGCGAGGGGGAATTTTACAGACACAGAGCTTCCATACATACCCGACATAAAACACATAACAGACATAACATACGTGAACGAGAATCGACCCAAAACTATCGAGCCGCCATTCTGAAGCTGTAAGAGCAGCCAAACAAAGGACTTACTCATCCATGGAGGTGGATGGTTGTTCCTCCACCACGGGACAAGCGTATGGATCAGAGGCGCTTGAATCCGTGTAGGGGGGATCATTCTGTGCAGGCTCGCTTATTCCCGCCGCTGCTCCCGCCACCGCATCTGAGGCCTCCGCAGGCTGCAAGTGCTCTGAACAGGCGAGGGTGGTCGTGGCTCCTCTGGGACTTCTGGCATGGCTACGTGCTCACATTTCTCGAGCCTGACTGTAACATAATAGGTGGCGTTATCCAATACGCAAGGGAACCGGAATCGAGTGGAAGGGTGAGAGCCGAGCGAGCACATCATTGTCCTTCCCCGCCCTCTCCCTCTGCCTCGTCCTCGCCGAGCTCCTGGTGAGTTGATTTCCTTAGAGGGAGAGCCAAGTGAGGCTGAGGATCGTGGAGAAGAAGCACGACCTCTAGCGCCACCCCTTGAGCCACCCCGTCAACAGCTTTGTCGCATTCGCTCACGCGCCATCCTGAGACTCTTCTACCCGGAATCCAAAATATGCCCTTCTCCACACAGAAGCCGACAAGGTAAGTGGATAACAGTAGAAATAACACAATGGAAAGGATTGGAACTTACCACCCAAATCTGCAGACGGTGAAAAACCAGAGCCGGGCTGGGCGGAGTGCTCAGAGCCCGATTACTTTGAAGCAGGATGTAACGCACAGAGACTAGGGTCATCTGATGCGAACAAACAAGGAAGCCTGAGCGACCCAGGGTGAAGACCAAGGCCTTCTGAGCAGAGGGCCGAGGTCTAAATCCTGTCACACTCAACCATAACACCCTCATCCACGACCTGAACAAATTGCTAACAGAACACCGAGACTAGACGCTAACCATTCCAACCTTTGCCATCCCTTCACAGTGCATCGTCAGGCGGAGGAGGTCGACGGATATAATACTCTGCGTGACCATTCTCCCATGCGGAGTTAAGGCCACATTTAACTTTGCCAGACGGGGGAAGCTGTCTCGAGACGCTTCCGTCCACCTGTCTGAAGCGGGCTGCCACTTGCCTCTTAATGAAGCCGCCCCTTCATTAACTCTCACCTTAATCACCCGCAGCCGGGGGTTGAAGGTCCTGATTTGCCAGAGAGAGGCAATCCTGTTGAAGTTTAATGTCCTCTGAGTCATTGAGATTACCTGAGTAGGGGGAGCTATTCAGATTAACTCCTTGGTTGGCCAGGCGATCTGCTACCTTGTTGGCGAATCTCTTAACGTGCTGAAAGATAATACTATTGGGACTCCTGAGCTGGTCCTCCAGTGCTTCTAGCCTGCTGAGCAGTCTCCAACTGGAAGCAACTTTGGTAGCGGGTGATCCTGCTTGTATTCGAATGGCTGCATTGATGAGGATCAATGAGTCTCCTTCTACTACCAGCTGATAGTACCTTTGTAGATCGGCTATACAGATGCCCTTCCATAGGCCTTCCAGTTCTGCAAAATTGTTAGTATCATTGCCTATGGAGCCAAAGAAAATGTGCTGAATTATACCTTTATCGTTTCTAATAACACCGCCATATCCAGCTGGTCCTGGATTTCCTTTTGCTGCACCATCGAAGTTTAGTTGAATGCTGATGATACTGGGGGGGTCCAATGCACAGGGGAGACAAGCTTGGGAGATGATTTGGCAGGAGCCGAGGGAACGCAAGCAATGTGGAGATCCCATAATTTCCAAATGAGTTGCTCTTGAGGGGAGGAGGGCCAATCTATTTCCTGCCATGATCTAATCGCCAGAGTTTCTTGAATGTTTTGCTTGAAGAGTAGCCAAAGGATGTCAAAAGGGCGCTTTTTATTGTTGAAAACTCTGTTATTCCTTTCCTTCCATAGGGACCAATATAAGAATCCTGGGATGAGAGTCCACAAAGAGTTCAACAGCGGGCTTTTATACGGCGACTTGTGCCAGGTTCTCAACAAGTTTGCAATATCTCCCTGATGGTGTCCTGTTCTTTGGTTGCATCGGTCTATTTGATCCCAAAGTTGAGCCGCAAGGGGGCAAGTCTCCATGAGGTGCAGAATGGTTTCCGACTGGAGTGAGCAGTTTGGGCATATTGAGGGCCCAATGAATCCCCTTCTTTGCAGATTATCCCAGGTGAGAATGCATTTTTTTCTCAACAGCCATAAGAAGGTTGAGACCTTGGGCCAAAGTTTCGGCTGCCATATGTTATTCCATAGCGGATCTTTGTCATTTTGACTTGGAGCATATCGCAATATATAGGCCTCTTTCGTGGTGAAGATTCCTTTTGTTGAGTTTCCCCACCTCAGTTTATCCTGCTTATTTGACTGCTTGATTTTCCTGTGATTCAGTTCTTCCTCAATATCTACGTGGGTCTCTCCTTGCCATCCCGGTTGCCAAGAGCTAGCTGGCTTCCACTGTTGGTAATCGCTGTTTGCTTGCTGTTGCCAGAATTGGGAGATGCGAACAAGATTGTGGCGCTGCATATATGTATGCCAGAGGGGTTTGTGGAAGATTGTAGCAAGCTTTGGGAGTTGCTGCCACGAATCTTCCCAGAAACGCGCTGAATTTCCCGAATGAACTTCCCAGAAACTGTACTCCTGGATGAATGCACTGTGAAGTTTAGCCGCATTCCAAATCATGGGGCCTGAGATGCTTGGATTGATTCTAATTAGATCCTCCCATTGACTGCCAGGCGCATACTTGGCTTGCCAGAGTTTTGCCCATGGTATATGAGGTTTTACAAGCCAGTTCCACCATACTTTTGCTCCCATGGTATGATTACTTTGCAAGGGGTCCCGCAGGCCTAGTCCTCCGTTTGATTTTAGTTGGCATACTTTTGACCATTTAACAAGGGCCCATTTCCTGTTGAGACCTGTGCATCCCCATAGAAAGTTCCTTTGAAGATTCTGAATGGCTTTGAGAACCCACTTGGGAGCGGCTAATATGGAGAAGAGGTAAAGAGGCATAGCCTGGAGCACAGTTTTGATCATTATAATACGACTAGCTGTGTTCAGCGATCGGTATGTCCAGGAGGAGAGTCTGGCTTCTATTTTGTCCAAAAGCGTTCGCTAGGACGCGTGCTTGAGAGCAGAGACCATTAGAGGGGCGCCCAAATATTTGGACGGGAGCACTGCAATGGTGAATCCGAGGATGCGTGCAATATTCCTTTGAATGGAAACAGGGGTATTGAAAAAGAAGAGCTGGGATTTAGATGCATTGATTGAGGTACCCGAGGCTTCAGAGAACAACTCAAGTAAGGCCTTGAAGGATTTCGCTTCGGAAGATGAAGGATGACCAAAGAGCATGGTGTCATTGACAAACTGTTGATGGGATAAAGGGGAAAGACCATGAAGCGCTATGCCTTTGATGGCCTGAGATGAGACAACATGATGAATAAGGTCGCTGAGCCCTTCCGCCATCAGGACAAATATGAAGGGTGAAAGGGGGTCCCCTTGTCGAATGCCCCACGAGGAGCGGAAAGGGAAAGACGGTGAGCCATTGAGAAGGATAGAGAAGCAAGGAGATGAGATGAGGCTCATAATCCATCGAGTCCAGGTTGCATTAAAGCCAAAGGCTAGCAACATCTGCTGAATATACTCCCAATTGAGCTTGTCAAAGGCTTTGGAGAGATCAAGCTTCATAATCATACCCGGTTTTTTAAGGATTTTTAGGGAATGGAGTACCTCATTTGATAGGATGATGCCATCCATGATCTGGCGCCCTTCGACGTATCCCATTTGTTCCGGCAGGACGAGAAGAGGCAAAAGAGGTTTGAGCCGGTTTGCCACCACTTTGGAGATAAGTTTATAAATTACATTACAGAGGGCAATGGGCCTGAATTTGTCAGGCGTATTGGCTTCTTCCCCTTTGGGAACTAGAGCTATGAACATGGAGTTGAGAGAGGGTAGGAGCCAATGCATGGAGCGAGATTCTTCCACTAGTTCCCAGACCTCCGTATTTATTAGTTCCCAGAAATCATGAAAAAAATTTGCGGTAAAGGCATCAGGTCCAGGAGCCTTACCATCTTTTAGCTGCGCCATTGCTTCCTCCACCTCTTGCTTTGTGACTGGTTGCAGTAAATTTTGGTTGTGTTCTTCCGTGATGAGCTTGGGGATGTGCCTAGTAACTTCTTGGATTGCTGCTTTTCTGCTCCGGGTTTGTTCCTTGAGTGCTTCCTGAAAGTAATCCCTGAGTTCTTTTTCCATGTCTTCATGATTTTCTAATTTCTCCCCTTGGTTGTTATTAATGAAAGCAATGTTGTTATGCATTCGCCTTTGAATAGTAGAGCGATGGAAGAATTTTGTATTTTTTTCCCCTTCCTTAAGCCATCTTATTCTGGATTTTTGGCGCCAGAGAATTTCCTCTTGTGATCTCCGAGCTTCTAACGCTGTCCATATGGATTGCTCCTTGTTTGCCAATTCCTCTGTTCTGCCCTCTAGGATGATGGTTTGTTGAATGGTGCTCATTTCCTGCTCCAGATTTTGCCTGGATTCCGTGATGTTCCCGAATTGAGTTTTATTCCAAACCTTCAGCACTTGCTTGAGGTGTCGGAGTTTTTGTTGAAATTTGAACATCTTCGCGCCTTCTGGGGGAGAGAATGACTTCCATGTCGCGTGGACCACCTCTTGGAAATTGGGATGACTGGCCCAGAAGGCTTCATATCTAAATGGTCGATTGCTGTGTTTTCCGGGTCTTGTCCATTGCAACATAACTGGCCAATGGTCCGATCCCCCCTGAGGTAAGATGGAAGTGTGAAAGTCGCCACCTAGGTGAATAGCGTTGTCTGAGATGAGAAAGCGGTCAAGTCGTGAGGCAATATTGTGTATTCCCCTGCGCTTGTTCGTCCATGTGAAGGTGCCATTGGAAGTTTGTATGTCTATTAGCTGATTACTTCGAATGAAGTCTTTGAAACCTGCGCTGTCATCTTCCAGCTTCATGCGCCCTCCTCTTTTTTCCCCTAGATGAGTGATTAGATTGAAGTCGCCCCCACTGATCCACAATGGGAATTGTCTGGTTGAGTTCAAATCTGTTAACGCCTCCAACACATCTAGCTTGTGATGCATATCTTGCGGGAAATAGGTATTGGTGAGGAGCCCATGAATGTCCGTTCCAATAAGATGAAAATTGGCTTGAATGAAATGGTGAGTAGCATGGAAGTCTTGAAGCATCAGAATCTGTGGGTTCCATACAATGGAGAGCCCGCCCGACGCCCCTACTGTGTCCACGGAGATTGATCGACTTCCACTCCAGGCCTTGTGGAGGATCTTTTCGAGCGCCATACTGATACTTTTTGTTTCTTGTAGGAATACCACAGCTGGTTTTTCTAACTGTATCATATTTTTTAACATTTTGTGTTTCGAAGGACTGTTGAGCCCACGCATGTTCCAGGAGATGAGCTTCATGAGGAACTGTGGGGGTGGGGCTTATAAAACGTTGTCAACTTCAGAAATCTCCCAGATTCCATAAGTAATTCTCCTAAAATGATGGTTCTCTGCAAATCGGTTTTGCGCCCCCTCTTCTTTGTTTCTTTTTGGATTTTCTTGCCATCCCATGGACTACCTGCTTGTATTCCAAGGCATCTGTTGTGCTGGGCTTTGGCAAGGACTCCTACTAGTCTGTCTATTTCCCAAGGGGGGATTGAATTATATTCTTTTTGTTTGCAGGCCTCTTCAAGTTTGAGTATATCTAGTCCGTCTAGACTTACCGTTTCTTGGTCTTCCTCCATACTAATGGGGATATTCTGAAGATCTTCTGTGACCCCTTCTTGTAAATTGAGGGCTAACGCTGTATCAAGATCCATGGATGAGAGATGCATGTCAGCTTCTATGGCTGGCATTTTTGAATTCGAGTCAAGAGGAGCACTGAAGAGGAAGGATCCATGGGGTTTTTGAGGTCCTGGGATGACGATGGTGGCAAAGGAGTGGCCTGAGAATCATTCGGCTTTGAGGCAGGGGGATCTTGAGGAGAAAGGACTTGAAATCTATTCTGGGAGGCGACCTTCTTGGGGCTTGAGGGAGTAGCGGCCTGTTTTTTGGTATGTCTGCATCGAGAGGGCACTTTAATGAATCCCTCAGAGTCTTTATTGGTATCGTTAGCTGTAGATTTGAACTGGGTGGTCAGGGGACAGTCCCGGAATAGATGACCATGTTCATGGCATTTACGACAGCGGAACGGGATATGTTCATAATCAAGAGGTTGAATCCATTCATAGTCATCGTGAAAAAGATTTACCGAGTCTGCGAGGGTCTTCTTTAGATGCATCTGGACGCAGAGCCTGGCATATGAGGTGAATCTTCTATTTTTGGTTTCCTCTGCAACTTTTATGAAGGTGCCAATGCGATCTCCAATGTCCTTCAGAGTTTCTTCTCTCCAATACTCCGAGGGGAGACCATACATGCGAATCCATACTGGAGCGTGACTAAGATCTTCTGTGTCAGGATTGAACCTGGGTTTCCAGTCTCGCAGGAAGAGACCAGCTGAGTTGAAGAAATAGGGGCCTCCTTCAAATACTCTGATTTTGTCCTCCAAGCAAGTAAATATAGCAGTGAAGAAGCCTTTAGGGCCTAGTAGCAGCGAAACATGCCCTTTGGGTTTCCATTTGGAGGCGATCCATCCATATAAGGCTTTTTTCGTTGGCCAGAAGCTGCGAAATTTTCCAATGAGTGCATGATCTTTCATGTATTGGATTTCGCCATTGATTCTATGGCTGGGTAGCTCAACTTTGATTCTTTCTGTCGCTTTTGGGATGCAAGTGGCCGATGTCGCCTTTGGCTGTGACGCCCTTGGAGTATTATTCTCTTCTCCTTCCGTGTCTGGGTGTTGTACTGATATGTAAGGCTGTTTAGAGCTTTGACCTTGTTTTGGAAATGAACCAGGTGGAGGAGGGGAGATCACGGGAGCGCCGCCGTTCTTTTGCTGTTCATTTGAAGGAGGGGGGGCATGAGATCCCGCCCCTCCCTTCCGAGAGGACATGACGTGATGCCCAGAAGAGGCCAAAACCGTTACTGTGAGCGATTCTGAGCTGAAGGACGCCCTGAGAAAGTCGGATGGCGCAGAGGCGCAGGACTGCGCATTGGCTGCAGGGTGCAGAGCTCAGAGGCTAGGGTTTTTCCCAACGCTACCTTCTTTTCCATTCGGTTTCTATGTTGACTATAGGGTTTCTTATCCATTAAGCAACTACAATCTTTGATGATGTAGTGAAAAACAGAGAGCTGCATGATCTTTGATAGAAGCAAGACTTTAATTGAGGTCTTATCTAAGAAAGGCCAGATGTTGGAAGCATTAAAGCTTTTGCATGCAATGTTAAAAGATGATTTCTTATTTGCTATCAATACTTGCTGTGTCTTGATAAATGGATTTTGTTTTAAGCATCAAGTGCATGAAGCATGTATGCTCGTTAGCTTATTCACAAAAAATAAAAGCTTGTACAACATGTTGTGTGAAGCAACTCCTTTATTATATCGATACCTTATTAATAGGCCACACTAATTCTTAATTATGAGCCCGAAACTCCAATTTCTTTGCGTAAAGGCTCTTCAATACAAGAAAACGAATGGTCTTCCTTTTTCCTTTTGCATAAATATTGTTGACTTAATGGAACTTATGTTCAAGAACACAATCAGCATGGGGCTGTGGCTAACATTACAGAGTGTTGTGAGAATCATCAACACAGGATTCACATGACCAGAAGGGCTAAGGATTGTGGCTAACATTACAGAGTGTGGTCACAATCTATTTCTCTCTAGTAATACAGTGGTGACGGAGTCCATTTTTAGTCGTCGTGTCAATTATTTATATCAAGTCTTTAAATCTGCAACACTTATCCTCTACTAAGTTTCATTAATGATAGAAGAAGTTACATTTTAAGATTCTTGGACCTCATATTAGACTTAGTATTCCCTTATTACTAATACAATATCCATGGAACATAAACAAAAGACTTGAAAGCGGAAAAACTACATATTTAAAAAAGAAAAAGCGAGAATTAAATTGTCACAGACTATATAAGGTGTTGGAAGTTTGACAACTAATTATGTAAATTTGGGTAAAATGTAACAAGTTAGGTTTATACCGAATCATCGGTTATGTAATTGAGGAGGCACATATAAAACCAAATGAATGCCCAAACTATTGTATGAGAATCATTATTGATTGAATAGAGATTCCAATCCCTTGCCCTGTGGATGCTTCCTTGACACTCTATCAAGGTTTTACCATGTAAATCCTGTGTTATTACTTGTGCGTTTGCATTCAGTTTTCTAGTTAGTTATATCCTTTTCTTGGTTAATGTATAACTGCTCTTTCTTTTGATCGTCCTTTAGATATCATGGCTTCTGATGCAACTGTTTGAGTATTGGATTTCCTTCGTACTTCTTCAGACAATAGAGCTCCCACGACTGATTCAAATTTCAAAGAATGAGTAGTGCTCAAGCTGATTGAAGTTACAAATTGATCCCATAATTCGGGTAGAGAACACAACAAGGTTATGGCTTTATCTTCTTTATGAATTTTAACTTCCATATATGTTAATTGGCATATAAGTGTATTAAAAACATTCAAATATTCTGCAACTTTTGAAGCCTCTTCCATTCGAACACTGTACAATTTCCTTTTCAGATATATTCTATTGGTTAACAACTTTGTCATATAGAGTTTTTCCCATAAACCTAAAGCTGTACACTCTTCAACAATGTTGAAGAGGACTTCATCCGGGAGGCATAACCTGATGGTACTGAGAGCTTGGGCATCCAAGTCTTCCTAGTCTGAATCAGTCATGGTTGTAGGTTTCTTAGTTTCCCCATCCAATGCCTTGTGCAACCCTTGTTGCACAATCAGATCCCTAACTTTCAGTTTCCAAAGAGAAAAATTGCTCCTGCCGGTGAATTTCTCCACCTCAAATTTTGTATTCGACATCTTAGCCATTTTTTCTTCCTAGGGTTTCAATATTTCAACTAGGGTTTATATATTTTTTTGTTTCCCTTTCTTAAAAAAAAAATTGATGAAAAAATTAATTCTCCCAATTCAACAGATTTTTATTTCAAATCCTTTGTTTTATTTTCATCAATTTAATGGAAGAAACCCTTTGATTTATTTTTTCTTCAATTTAAATGAAAATTTTCCTTCAATTTAAACAAATCCACCCTTTTGTTTTTTACAATTTTATGGAAAGAATTTCTTTCAAAAATTACCTGGATCCACAAGCCAGGCCTCTGGCTGCACACAGGCTCTACTCTGGCAGCACTTCTGGTAGCACATAGTCAACATAGCCTTCAATGGACACACAGAACCAAAGGGTTTGTTCCAGACACCTCCTTCACTATTCCAGACTCTATGCACGCAGAGATTGCTACACGCATATGCAAAGATCAACTTCAACGGATTTCTCTTGCACGCTCTCCAGCACATCCAAGCCAGCAACATACTCTCACATGCTGTCTAGCATTGGTAGATTCCTTGATATTTTTTTTCTTGCAGGTAGACTAGTCACTTTTTTTATTATATATAACAGGTAGCAATGGTCAGCTCTGGTCTTCCAGTAATGATTTCTGCAGGCAAGCTCATCCTCCTCTCCTTCACACAAGAAGATGGGCTTCTCCACACAGCGATGGAGCAAGCCAATTGGTCACTTTTCACACAGACGCAGAAGGATTTCTCAACCAATGAGTTCTCCCTCACGCACAGTAAAACTTGTTTCTATTCATGGTATGTTAGCACTAACTGCATTACTTAATCTTGAGTTAGAACAATTATATGTTAAAACAACTTTTCTACATGGTGATTAATGTACTTTGTGACAATGAAAGTGCGATTCATTTGGCCACAAAATCCTGGCTTATCACATCAGAAACAAGCACATTGATGTAAGGTATCATTTTCTGAGACATGTGAATGGCGGAAAAGTAGCTCTTAAAAGGGTCCATACCCAAGAGTATTGTGCAGACATATTCACAAAAACTGTGTAGACATATTCACAAATCCAGTTACAGTAGAGAAGATACTATGGTGTTTAGCTTCTCTTGGCTTGCAGAAAACATGATGAATGGGAATGGGCAAGGGATTTGGAAAATTGTTGTCAAGGTGGAGTTTGTTGGAAGTTTGACAACTAATTATGTAAATTTGGGTAAAATGTAACAAGTTAGGTTTATACCAAATCATCAGTTATGTAACTGAGTAGTCACATATAAAACCAAATGAATGCCTGAGCTATTGTATGGAGAATCATTATTGATTGAATAGAGATTCCAATCCCTTGCCCCATGGATGTTCCCTTGACACCTTGTCAAGGTTTTACCATGTAAATCTTGTGTTATTACTTGTGTGTTTGCATTCGGTGTTCCAATTAGTTATATCCTTTTCTTGGTTAATGTATAACTGCTCTTTCATGATCAACGACTCATTCATCTAAAAACAACATAAGGTAGATCAAAAATTTCATGAATATGATACATCTGTAATTTTCCTAAAATTTTATTCAGAAAAGCTAAGACCTGCATCTTTTGTAATATAAATAGGTGAAAATAATGGAAATTTAAAATTAAGATTCATAAAATTACTGATGAAAATAGACAAAGTTTTATGCATCATTTCAATAGTATAATAATGAAAGAGGAAAGGAAAAATAAAGAATTTGTAAAGATGCTAAACAAAATCCTTTAATATGCCACAAAAGAGCATTGATGTGGCCATTGAGTCCCTATTCTTGCTTAAGAGAACTGGTAATCCCAATAATTTTAAAGGTCATTTGGAGTAAAATATTTTGACAAAAATGTATTTAATCTTGCTTCTATTTAGAGTTCATAGAAAATAAAATCTCGTATAGAACGCTCTGTGAAGTAGCTGCTTTATAGGTAGAGCACATTCCCATTAAAGTGAGCATGGAAACCTTTTTCATGAGGAATCTTGATTCCTCGAGTAATCAAGGTTAGTCTAGGTTCCAATCTATGCAAATCCAAACCGTATCCAACTTTAAAGGGTAGCATTGGGGCACGCCTAGTTGTATCACTTTAGTTTTCAATATCAACTATGGTAGGATTAGCTTTGCATACCATGCTTCTAAATTTATGTCCTCTAAGAAAATTTTGGGCTTTTATAAGTACATGGATGTTGAATTTATGGGCTTTGATAAGTACATGTATGTTGAATTTATTGTAGCAAATTTGATGGGTTGTGATGACCCTTAAGTTGAGGGAAGTGTTGTATGTACGATTGGGAAATACCACTATAGAGAATGAATTAGCCATACTAGTTGCTCATAGAACCTAAATCATGGAATAGACTTTGAGTGCCTAGAAAGAACTTCCAGAAGGAAACACAGTGAGTCCATAGAAGAAAAACTTGACCTTTTTATTACACCTCCCATAGAAGAAATGAGGGTTGAACTCCACAATAATCTTAAATCCATTTATGAAGCTCCACATGGAGCTATAAACATTCTAGAAAAATAAAGTGTACAACCATCAAAGGGTGCAACAGTGCTGGCTGATTTGATAGAGAACATGATATAGGAGTGAGGAAGGGAAACAAATATTAATTTTCAACCAAAGGATATTCTTATACTCTAATCAACAATACCTTAGCATGTGGAAGGGATTCACAACTACATGCTAGTTGTAGTAAGTAGAATAGAGTATCAATGTGAAGATATATATGGTAAGAATGAGGATAACAATATGTTGGAGATGAAACCATATGTGCAAGATATGCATCCATTTTTCCCCCAAGATAGAAACACAGAGGATAAATGTTTTGGCATTTAGGTTGGTCATTTGGTTAAAAATTTGTGAATATGGAGATCTATGTTTTATTTTGTCCATTATTGAATATTAGATGAGACTGCCCAAGAATAAGGGGTTAGGAGAACAGATAAAGAACTTGCCTTGAGAACAATTTATATACAATTAGTCCTAATAAATTATGTGAATCAGAATGCAAACTCAGCTTAATACTCATCCTGCACTCAAGAAGAACCGACCAATGGTTGCAAAAAAACAGTCTTGATTGAATCCATGGATGTAGGAAATACACCACTTGAAGCCTTTCTTTAAAGGCAAGAGGAATTTATTCATAGATCAACCACAATGTCAAGATTGAATTTGCTATGAACAGTAACACATAAAAGGGATAAACAAACACAAAACATGTTTTTTCATCTTAATGCACCCAGGTCTACCAACAATGATATCCACACCTTTGGGCAATGCATCTTCTTGTGGACCATAGAGAGCACCCCCATATATAGAGGATGAATGAAGGCCTATTGCTCCACCATTAACCTCAAAGTCAACATGGTCTTTCATTATAAAACATTTCTTACATGGAATTCCTGAAGTCACAAGCATAAAGAAATTACAAATGAACTTTTTGGAAAAATTCAATATCAAGTAAGATTGCAGATGATAGACAAAGCTCTAGACTTTTTGAAAGGTTACCTATTTTGCAAGCTCCCTTGTTGGAACTAACACAATCACACTGGGGGCCTTCCTTAGGCTGTGTTCCTACCTTTGTCATTTGGGCCATTTGTTAATGACTCCACAGTAGGCAACACAAATACCAATTTTTTACCCTGAACAAATTCATGTATACATATTAATAAATATGATATTGATTTAAATTATAAAATCTAGACTTCTAGTTCAGAGAAAAGATTAGCTCCCTTGTTGGAACTAACACAATCACATTGGGGGCCCTTCCATAGGCTGTATTCCTACCTTTGGGATTTGGACCATTTGTTAACGACTCGACAATAGGAAACACAAATACTAATGTTTTACCTTGAAGAAAATATTTATCATTAAGAGCCTAACTAATTATCCCTCATTGAAAAACAAGAACAAAAAATAAATTAAATACTATCTTAAACTAATTGATGAATGCTCAAACTAGATGAGCACATGTTGAAGTTGATATTTTAGTTTGAATAACAACTCTAGACTATGAAATAATTAGTAACAAATCAGGAACCACAGAAAGCCAAGGCTCTTTATATGTTTCTCCCAATACAAAATTACATTCCCTATGTGTATAATCCATGCAAAAAGTGAGAATTTGTTGAGCATCTACAAAATCTAGCTAGTCTTGATTTCTCACACAAAAGCCAATGCACGTCATGACTATATTTGACATATTTCATATCATTTTATCACTTACAATCAATGCATGTAAGCAACACTTTTCAATACTTGACATTACAATGATGCGGATACATCTCACAACTTGAGGAAGTTACCCTTTTTCTAAGATGTTGCAACTAGGTGGGTATCCTAATAAACCAAATTTCACCCACAAGCCATTCAGTTTTGTGGGGGGCATAACAATGCCCCCACTTTACCAACCAACCAAGAAACCAAATTGTAGATTTTGGATTATGTTTTAATGGTAGAGAGGTGGGGACATTTTAGTTTTATTAGCATACTCTTTAGTTAACTATTTTGATGATTTGATATGTTACCAAAGTAGGAGTTGTCAATTTGTTCTTTAAAATGCATATTTAATTGCCACTGGAGGACACACAGATAATACTTAGTGAAAATCATCTGACCCATTTATATCTTAGCCTTTAAGAGAGAAAAGCTAATATGAAGTGTTTGCCCATGGCATTTGTTCACAAATAGTATACAAAATATATTGAAAAGCATGCAAATATAGGTTAAAGTTCACACATATTTAATTTCCACTAGAGTATATAGGTTATACTGAGTGAAAATATTCTCACCTAAATTAACTCAGGTAAACCTCACTTAATCAATTAACTCACTTTGAGGATGGAATCTCCAAATGTGTATGTGTAAGAAAACTTCCTATGGTTCAAGGGTCATATGCATGTTTAAGAAAACTAGCTATGGCTCAAGGGTCACAAGAAGCTCATCAATGTGGTCCAAGTTTCCCAATTTGGGCAGGTTGAAGTAGAAAAATGAGAAAATCTTGAGGTGGTTCAAAGCCCAATATTATCACAGGTAGCTTGATTAAGATTGTGTTATAGTATTTCTTTTTCAGAGCAGACAAGTGTGGTTAAATATACCCACATTATCAATTATTAAATATTTAAATGGTTGTTACTGGCTTAATCAATTATTAAATATTTAAATCACTTCAATCATTGAAAAGCTTATATTAGTTTTATGAAAATGCATATTTACAAGTTTATTGAGCTATTAATAAGCTCGACTGATGGATAATGTACTTGTTTCAATCCAATCATGATCATATACTGCCTCGCTAGTAAACTTGTAAATACTGGTTGGGCAAGATTGATGGGCATTTAAATTTATTTATTTTTAATGTTTTTTAAAAGATAAAATAAAGCAAATTTTTTGATTTTAATTAAGTTATATATTATTGTAACTTTTTCTAGGGAGGAAAAAACTTTAGTCAAGCTTATATATTATTGTAATTATTAATACTTATTTAAAGGAAGTATTGAGAAAGACCCTTTGCAAAAGAAATAAATGAGAGACTTAGGAAAGAAGTATCATGAAGTGCTTGACCAAATAGGTGTCCAAAATGAAGCTTGCTGTTAAACTTATGAATTCTTCAAAAATGAAAATAATTATCAGATTTTTACCCAAATGAATTTTTACCAGAATTCAAGCTCATCTTTGTGTTTAGCAAGTTAGTGTTGAGTGATTAGACCATTAACATTTCAGATTGCCATCTTAGGGGCCTTGACAACTTAGAAATATACTGAAAAAAATGAAGTATGCAATGAACTAGATTCACAAATGTATATGTTGTGAAGGTAACAAAACAATTTTCAGTGTTAAGACTTTGTGTATTAATGTTGTAAGATAAATAAATCAATGATTGATAACCCAAATTTTTAGTCACTAGACAAAATAATGACCAGTCAATTATATTACTTTTGTAAGAGCATTTACCATGATTGTTTCAAATTATTTGTGCACAATATACCTTTGATAGTGCCCTTTATTGGGTGAAAAATCGGGAGAGCAGTGAAAATGTTATCATCCATGTATCTCAATTATGTTTTGGAGAAAACCCACCCTGTTTATGCCATTTAACTCGGGGAAAAACTTTGTTGTTCCCAAAAGTAACTCAGAATAAAATTGCAAATATCCCTAGCCAACAAACTATTAGATTAGGTTGGCTATTACAACATGAGTGCATTATAGGGTTGAAAGGAGTAATTTATGATCCACCATTAAAATTCTAATAGAAAAGTAAATATAAAGAGCATTAAAAAGAATGAACCATTCGGTTTCTATGTTGACTATAGGGTTTCTTATCCATTAAGAAACTACAATCTTTGATGATGTAGTGAAAAACAGAGAGCCGCATGATCTTTGATAGAAGCAAGACTTTAATTGAGGTCTTATCTAAGAAAGGCCTGATGTTGGAAGCATTAAAGCTTTTGCATGCAATGCTAAATGATGATTTCTTATTTGATATCAATACTTGCTGTGTCTTGATAAATGGATTTTGTTTAAAGCATCAAGTGCATGAAGCATGTATGCTCATTAGCTTATTCACAGAAAATAAAAGCTCGTACAACACGTTGTGTTAAGCAACTCCTTTATTATATCTATACCTTATTAATCGACGATACTAATTCTTAATTCTCAGCCCCGAACTCCAATTTCTTTGCATAAAGGCTCTTCAATACAAGAAAACGAATGGTCTTCCTTTTTCTTTTTCATAAATATTGTTGAATTAATGGAACTTATGTTCAAGAAACTTGTTATTTATGGGCATAGGACTGTGGCTAACATTTCAGAGTCTAGTCACAATCATCAACACAGGATTCATGCGAAAGAAATACGGAGTCTATTGTCAGTCGTCGTGTCAATTCATTAAATTTGCAGAACTTATCCTCTACTAACCTTCGTTAAAGATAAAATTAGTTACATTGGAAGATTCTTCGACCTCTATTAGACTTAGTATTCCCCTGTTACTGATACAATATCGAGAGAGGAAAACTACATATTAAAAAAAGAAAAAGCCATAATTAAATTGTTAGTTAGATCGACAATTTCATCAAGTTAGATCGACAATTTAGATCGACTATATAAGTTAGATCGACAATTTCATCAAGTTAGATCGACTATATAAGTTAGATCGACAATTTCATCAATGTGATACATATGTAATTTTCCTAAAATTTTATTCAGAAAAGCTCAAACCTGCATCTTGTGTAATATAGATAGGCGAAAATAATGGAAATATAAAATTAAGATTGATAAAATTACTCGTATAAATAGACAAAGTTTTCTACATTGTTTCAACAGTATAATAATGAAAGAGGCAAGGAGAAATCAAGAATTTGTGAAGCTTCTAAACAAAATCCTTTAATATGCCATGAAAGAACATTAATGTGGCCATTGAGTGCCCGTTCGTGCTTAAGAGAACGGGTCGTCTGAAGTAAAATATTTTGAAAAAAATATATTTAATCTTGCTTCTATTTAGCGTTCACATAAAATAAAAGCTCCTACAAAACGCTCTTTGAAGTAGCTCCTTTATAGGTAGAGTAATAGAAGTATATTTCCATTGAACCTTATTAATATACATGCTCAATTGATGCATGTTGCATTCATTCATCCCTTTTCACCTCCAGTATTGACTTCATGATTGCATTAGGGTTTAGGGTGGTTGGTTTCTTTAATGATGCATTGTCTTATAATATGCATCAGAACCAGTGGAGGCATTGTGTATGGACAAACATGACTTCAATTAGGCTTTCATAATGTGGACCATATTAAGATTAGGAAGAAACCCTAAATTTTCAAAATAAAGGTTCCCTTCATGTTTTATCCTAATTCATATACCTTTAAGGGCGCATTTTCATCGGCATTCCATGACATCATGGGAAAAATCATTGCTTTTAATATTCCTTTAAGCCCATGATTAATTCCCCATCTTAGCATGTGCATTAGGGTTGCCATTGTGAATGGCTTAAATGTTCTTTTCAAGGTTCAGATAAAGAGAAACAATGACAAGTGGAACTTTGTACAAGTTCGCTCTATTAAAAAATGATATAATCAAGTCATTTTGAGAGATTAGGCATAAATCTTTCTTAGAGAATCCAATTTCGATTAGACTTGTGGCATTGGAAGGAGGAAGCATAGGGCTATAAGTTTCAATTCTAGAACTTATAGATTTGAAATTTCACAGAAACAACAAAAGATAGAGATCCTAAAATAAAGAAAAAGAATGACTCGAATTAAGAAATTAGAAACACAGAGTAATGAAAATTGGATGGATGATTTGAAAACTGCGATCAAAGCTAAGATAAATAGTTTTATCTATGCCATGGAATTTGATATTGATGGTATGAAATCATATTAGAAGAAAAGCATGGAAGATTTGAAGAAAAACATGGAAAGTTTGAAGGAAGGTGGGACAAAACTACTACAAGAAAGGCCTCCTAAAGGTGAAAAGGTAGTAGAGGAAACTCATGATGAGAAAGAAAGTAATGTTAATCATGATTTTATAGAATCTAACGTTGGATTGAAGACCCAACATATTATCAAGATAGAAGGACATATTAAGAAGAATAAAATTCAAGCAAGAGGAAAATCATCAACAAATGTCAAAACAAAAGGATACTCACGATGAACCAACCCCATAGAAAGAAGAACTCCCCATAGAAAGAAGAAATGAATCCGACCATATATTGTAAAGAATTGGCAAAAATTACCACTCTTCAAACTCTCAAGATAGAAGGACATACGAAGAAGAAAAAGGTTCAATAAGTGAAAGATCACATCGAGCATCAAAAAATGAATATGACCATATCTTGTAATGTATTGGCAAGAATTACCACTCCTTAAACTCCCAAGATAGAAAGACATATCAAGAAGAAAAAGGTTCAAGGAGTGAAAGATCAGATTGAGCATCAAAAACGAGTTCTCCACCTTTAAAGGATAACCCCACTTTGGTGCAGAGTTGAATGAAACAATAGGGAGATCAACATCGCAGTGAAAGAAGTTTTGATGTAGGTGATTGGGTAATTTTACGAATACAAACATACAAACAAATGTCTCTTAAGCAAGCTAAGAAGGATAATAAATTATCACCAAAGTACTATGGTCCTTACAAAGTGTTGCATGCTAACATTCCTAACTATACATCCATGGAAATACTTATACAAATAAGCATTCCAGTGAATTATGGATCAACAAAGGTACAACTGATAAACATACCAAACCCAAAGTATTAATTAGTGATTGGAACAATCACTAAATTTATTCATGATTAAGGAATCATATTCAATATTAACAAATGTAGTGTTATGAGCTTAGTCACAATTGTTTGACTACTTTAATTACCTTGACACTAAGATAAAATCTGAACATAAACATACCATGACAAGAATATGAAAAGAAAAGCTTTATGCTATGTCAAAAGATTTATTTGATGTCATTATCACAACTTATATTAGATTATTTGACCACTTCTCCATTTAGATTTTACTGATAACTCCTCATCCGTGGATAATGAAAACCCATTATAAAAAACAAGTATACCTCAATATAAAACCATTATTTAGAACCTTTAAACAATGTCAATATCACTAGTGTAAAATATTTCATTTTATTTATTTCTTCTTTTTCCACTCATTTAAATATAGCTTAAATTTCTATGTAATTTCACATCTCACTTTTTCATTTGAACCTTACGTTTTCCATAAAAAATAGTTTTGTCCATAGCAGGCTCTGGAAATTTCTTTACAAGGAATTTTTACGTAAACAGAAGCCCACCAATCTTTGCTGCAAAACTATGTTAATATTTGATAGAATGTACCAACATAACACATCAATGAAGTCAAATCTTTATGAAATAAATAAAAGGAATAAATCGCTGAATCGTGGAAACCCATCTTTGTCGTGAAAGTGTGAACCGACAACATGCATCAATTAAGTAAAATGAATAGATCCATAAGCAATGCAATTTCTATGAAATAAATAGAGGAACCCTAGGAGGTGATCATCGTTGTGGAAAAAATGTAGGCTCATGTCTGCATGTGGGACAGGAGATGTTACGACTAAACCATGAGAGAATGCAATGTGAATGA
This sequence comes from Pinus taeda, assembly GCA_000404065.3. Taxonomy (NCBI): domain Eukaryota; kingdom Viridiplantae; phylum Streptophyta; class Pinopsida; order Pinales; family Pinaceae; genus Pinus; species Pinus taeda. The sequence goes on from APFE031141574.1 coordinate 119,421, forward strand.
TAATAGTGGTTTCATGTCAATTGTTTTGCAGGCTCCTCACTTTTAAACTTCTCGTGACAAATTGCGCACATCATTTCATCAACGTCGTCCAGGGGAATTATAAGGTCTGAAAAACCATCCACTAGTTGTGTAGGCCAACTACTTAGCGCTTCCTCTCTAGAGTAATTCAGCGATATAGTCATAATTTCACGTTTGAAACTGAAGTTATATGTGTAAATGTGTTAGAAAACTTGCACAGATGAATCTAGCTAGTAAAGGTTGAACACACAGCTTTGCAGAGCAAAAACACTAAAAGAAAATTGAAAGAAGAAAAGAATGATTCATTAGAAAATATGTTACAATGCTCATGATATAGCATTACTGGGTGAAGATCACGAGGTAATGCACTATAGTGGTGATCAATGAGAAGACTCAACACCTACAACAAGTTCCGGAGATAACTAGTGAGTTGCGGAGTTAAAGAAGGAGAAAATCAAGGAGTAAATCATGTAAAAGGAATCTTGCATGCAATCCGATGCTCTAACTAAGAGTCCGCATGTAGATGTGTAGTAGTTGCATGCTCTAACTAAGAGTCCGCATGTAGGTGTATAGTAGTTCCAACACCCCCCCTGAACACCACTATGGGGAAAAATAGAAAATGGGCCCTGACAACTAAGGCCAAACGTCACCCAAAATACAGTGCAACTTATATTAAAATTGAGGAAAGAGGGAAAACCTCATGGGAAAAACCCCACCTCAAAATACAATTTAATCAAAAGAAAAGAGGAAGAAAAGACAGTTGCTAAGCAACTGTGTCCTTCACTCCAAGACGATCACGCAGAGAGCGAAACTTCTGCTCAGTGAATGTCTTGGTGAAGATGTCTATAGTTTGTTCTACTGAGGGACAGAATTGGAAATCAATGACCCGATCATGTACTAAGTCTCTGATGTAGTGCATATGGATATCTATGTGCTTTGTCCGCTACCGTTGTACTTGATCCCTGCAAAATTTGAGAGTGCTCTGGTTGTCACACCAGATGACAATGGGATGGTGTAACTGAACGCCCAACTCAGTGAGGAAGTGGTGTAGCCACAGAGCCTGAATGGTGATGTTGACTACTCCTCTGTACTCGGCCTTAGCTGAAGAGAGAGAAATAGTAGTCTACTTCTTTCTCGACCAATAGATAGGGCCAGATCCTAGACTGAGTGAATATCCAGAGGTGGACTTGTGATCAATGCTATCTCCCGCCCAATCAGAATCTATGAAGCCAAGGAGATTCAATGTAGTTCCTGCTGCATAGTGAATCCCGAAGGTGATGGTGCCCTACACATATCGGAGGATGCGCTTGGCAGCATTCCAGTGTAGCTCATGCGGCTCCTACATGTATCTGGAAACTGCCCCTACTACATAAGAGATATTTGGTCTGGAGCGGGTGAGGTACAATAAGCTCCCCACTAGCTATCAATAGAGAGTGCTGTCAACTAATGGAGTGTCACCTCCATCCTCAAGGTGGACCCCAGACAGAAAAGGAGTCGGTGCTAGCTTGCATTCACTCATGTGAAATCTCTCGAGGAGATCCTGTGCATACTTAGCCTGAGAGAGTTTGATGGCTGTGGCATCCTGGCTAATCTCAAGACCAAGAAAGAAGTGTAATGGACCCATGTCCGTCATCAAGAACATATCATGCAAGGCCCTCTTGATTGTAGCAATGGCTTAAGCCGAGCTGCCAGTGATTAGGAGATCATCTACATACAAAACTAAGATAAGAAGAGAATCATGTGTCCTAAGCATGTAAACATTCATATCAGACTTACATCTTTCAAAGTTTTGTGATAAGAGAAAAGAATCCATCTTCGCGTACCAAGCTCTCGGGGCGTGCTTAAGGCCGTAGAAAGATTTCTTCAGTCTGCAGAATGAAGATGAATCCTGAATGAAACCATGTGGCTGCTCCATGTAGATCTCCTCAGATAGGTCTCCATGAAGAAAGGTATTCTTCACATCCATGTGATGTACTTCCCACCACTGGGCAGCCACAATGGAAAGTGTAAGGCGTATGGAATCCATCTTTGCTACTCCAGCAAAGGTCTCATCATAATCAATGCCATGCACTTGTTGGAAGCCTTTAGCTACTAGCCTCGCTTTCTGTCTGGTGATTTGCCCATCTGCAACACTCTTGGTCCTGTAGACCCATTTGCATCGGACAAGTTTCCTTCTTGAAGGACGGGGGACCAAATCCCAAGTCTGGTTCTCAAGGAGGGAGTTATACTCCTCCTCCATGGCGGATTCCCAAGATGGATGCCCAGCAGCCTCAGCATAAGACTGTAGATCAGAAGACTGAACCAAATGACAATGCCAGGAGGGTGATGGTTCAGTGGCAATGAGGACAAGAGGAGGCTTAATAAACTCTCAGCTAGTCCTCTGCAGATCAGAATTATCCCCCACAAGACCATTTCTAGTAGCTGGTTGGTCTTGTGCATATATCTCACGTAAGCTCCTTGTTCTCTGATTTATGACAGGGGAATATGATTCACTGCTGGAAGCCTGATCTGGGTTTGGATGTGGATCATCATTTGCATGCACTAGATTTGTATCTAAAGACTCTGTCTCTGCATCTGCATGCTCTTCCTCGGCATCTGCATGATCTGTATATGCATCTGAGTGCACTGTGTCATCATCTCGGACATGAGATAGATAAAAAGTGTCTGCATGCGACGACTAAGGTGCATGCGAGAGACTTTCCTCAAATTTGACACTTCGCTCAATGATGAGCTTGTCTGTAGAGGGAATGAGGAGTCGATATCCCTTCACACCATCAGGGTATCCAACAAAGATGCACTCAATGCTCTATGGATCAAGAGCTTTCCTCTTTTCAGAGGGGATCCAGGCCCATGCTCGAGAGCCGAAAACACAGAGGTGAGTGATCTCTGGTTTAGTGCCGCTCCAAGCCTCAAAGGGGGTCTGATCCTTGATAGACCTATGAGGAGATCTGTTCTGGATGTAGTTAGCACAATTAAGTGTTTTGGCCCATAGCTTATGAGGCAATGACTTAGCATGCATCATGCAAGAAGCCATCTCTTTGAGAGATCGGTTCTTTCTCTCAGCAACTCTGTTCTGTTGCGGAGTGTATGGAATTGTGTACTGCAACTGTATGCCAGACTGAAGGAAAAGGTTCCGAAGTGCTGCGTTAACATATTCCCCCCCATTGTCTCTACGGAGGGCTTTGATCTTTCTCTCTGACTGTGTCTCAACTAGTTCTTTGAAGTCTTCAAAGTGCTCAAAAACTTCAGATTTGTTCCTGAGAAGATACACCCAAGTATACCATGAGAAATCATCAACAAATGTAAGCACATACCTTGATTTTTTGATGGAAGGATGAGGAAAGGGCCCGATGAGATCACTATGGATCAGGTCTAGAGGAGAGGATGCTTTGTGAGTCTTGCCGGTGTCAAAATTTTCTCTGGGATGTTTGCCAAGAACACACCCTTCACAAACTCCTTCGGAGAAACTAATATTTGGTAAGCCTTCCACCATCTCATTCTTGCTTAGTTGCTGCATATACCTATAATTTAAGTGACCAAACCTTTCGTGCCAAAGCCTACTACTATCATCAGCATGTGTAAGCAATAAGGAGGATTGAGATTCAATAAATTCAGAAAATGTATACAGTCTCGCTCCATTGTTTACCTCACCAATTGCAATTTTGGCACTGCTATGTAGATCATATATGTTTACTACATCTCGAGTGAATTCCACTCACTTTCCGGTGCAGAAATAAATTTTTTATGTAGGTGATTGGGTATTTTTATGAATACAACCATACAAACAAATGTCTCTCAAGCAAGCTAAGAAGGATAATAAATTATCACCAAAGTACTATGGTCCTTACAAGGTGCTGCAAAAGATTGATACTCTGGCATATAAATTGGAGATTCCTGCATCTTCCCAAGTGCCCCCATTTTTCCATGTTTCATGCTTAAAGAGGTTATAGGTGACAAGCTCCCATTTCAAACAATATTGCTAGAACTTGACGAGGAAGGAAAAATCATATTGGAGCCTGAAGCAGTCACAGAAAGAAGAACCTGTTAGCTACGAAATTGATCAAATTCAAAGTATCTCATCAAGTGGAAGAACTTATCTATTGAAGATTCCACATGGGAGGACAAGAATTTTATACAGAAGCATCCAGATCTACTCAAGCATTGAGGACAACACTTTTTGAAGGAGAGGGGCATGTTAGGTTCGTATAATACTAGTGTAACTCCTCATTGTTATTAGTGCAAACCCTTATTATATTGTTGTGACCATGTATTCCCCATATTGTTATTATTGGGCCCCGCTCACTATTGATATTTTTGTGCCCTTACATTATTACTGTTATCTCAGCTCTGATTATATTATGACCCCTTGGACCTCTATATATAGAAAGTAGGCCTTGTCATTTGTATCATCCAATAATTGTTCATTTGTGTAATGTAAAGGAGGCTTCCCCCTCGAAGAGGCTTCTTTATAAGGTGTTGATCTATATTTTCTATCTTTTTGTGAGTTGGTTTCATAACAATCCAAGAGGAATCCCTCAATGATCCAGAATATGCATTCTTATGGCAACAAGCTTCTGGAGCTCAACTAAGAGGGAAACAATGTGAGTATGCAATTAATTATTATAAAATGTTAACATTCAGAAATAGGATTTACATTCCTAACCAAAATTCCATTAAGCATATGTTATTAGATGAGTTTCATAGGAAACCTTATGCCGCTAACCCAAGAAACCAAAAATTGTATTATGCCATTAAGAAAAGTTATTTCTGTCTCGCCTTACGAAAATATGTGACTGAGTATTTATCCAAGTTCTTAGAGTGCCAATTTGTGAAAGCAGAACATCAACATACTGTGGGTATGTTGCGACCGCTACCCATTTTGGAATGGAAATGGGAGACCATCACTCTAGACTTTATCACTGGATTACCTCGTACCAAACAGAAACACGACTCAATCATTGTGGTCATAGACAAGCTGCGAAAGACCACTGATTTCATTCTTGTAAAATCCAACTATAAAACGGTGGAGATTTCAGACATATTTATGAGAGAAATCTTCCACCTACGCGGGATACCCCGAGTATTGATCTTTGATAGGGATGTAAAATTTACATCCGTTTTCTAGAAAACTCTCTTTGTATGACTTGGTACCCAAATCCATTTCAACACTTCCTACAATCCTCAGATAGATAGTTAGATAGAGTGTTATGAAACTAGCTCACAAAAAGATAAAAAAGATAGATCAACGCCTTAGAAATAAGCCTCTTCGAGGGGGCAACCTCCTTTACATTACAGAAATGAACAATTCTTGGATGATGCAAATGAAAAGACCTCCTTTCTATATATAGGAGTCTAAGGGGTCATAATATAATCAGAGCCGACATAACAATAATAATGTAAGGGAACAATAGTAACAACAGTGGGCTTCTATGGGGCACAATAATAACAATATGGGGACTAGATGGGCACAACAATATAATAAGGGGGTTGTACTAATAACAATAAGGGGTTACACTAGTATTATAGGGACCTAACATAGAATGAGTGAATCAAGTCCTCGAAGATATGTTGTGAATGTTTGTAATACAACAACCACAGAAGTGGGAAGATTACCTCCACCTGTTAGAAATCGCCTACAATAATGAGCATCATGAATCTTTGGGTATGAGCCCTTTCGAAGTAATATATGGAAGAAATTTTCAGGTACCCATGGACTGGAATAGTTCAGATAATACATTATCATTGTGTCCCGATATGCTATCTGAAATGGAGGCCACTGTTAAGAAGGTTTGCCAGAATTTAGAGGCAGTGCAGGATAGGAAAAAGGTGTATGCAGATAGGAAGAGAACTCATAAAGAATTCTAGCTGGGTGATCACATGTATTTAAAGGTTAAACCTCGAAAGAGCACCTTGCAATGGAAAGGTTGTGAAAAATTGGCACCATGGTACTGTGGACCTTTTCAAATTTTGGAATGGATTGGGCCCGTGGCATATAAGCTAGCACTACGGGGCCACATTTGAGTACAAAATGTCTTTCATGTGTCCTTATTAAAAAAGTATATATACGACCCTTGACATATTAGTAACTGGGAAAGAATTCAGGTGACGATAAAATAGAAAGTAATATGTCAAAGAATTGTTGTTTTGGAATTTATGACAACAGATTATGAATGTACAAGTAGAAACTGAGGGAGAATTTATAGTAGATCCTCTTCGTATCCTTGATCGGAGAGAAACCACCTTGCTGAGGTGAACCATCATCCAAGTTAAAGTGTAGCGGAAGCACTTTGGATCGGATAAGGCTACTTGGGAAGAAGAGGAAGCCATGCGAAAAACTTATCCTACACTATTTACGTAGAGGAAGAACACCAATGAACGTGTTCCTCTTCAGGGGAGGGGGCTGTAACATAAAGTGAGACATCATAAATTGTTTTACCAAGTTTAATTTCATTTTTGTTTTTATCTAAATTATTAAAACCGTTGGGCTTAAAAAGCCAGAACAAATATTGTTAACTATTAATTAAAAGAGTTTGGACCTATTTGTTGAAAGATCAAAGAAATAGTTGAATTAACTTTTGAGAACAGTTACAACTGTTCCTTCAACCTTTTACTTAAGAGGAAAAAGGGCAGAACCCTGGCCGGGGTTGAAGAAACAAGACTGTGATCAATTCTTCCTAGAGTTGGCAAACCTAACCAGTGGGAAAGAAATTTTTGGTAACAGTTGTGGGGTATGAGACTTGAGGCTGGAAAGAGTCTTGATGCCCAAGGTACACAACTGTTCATCATTGACAGAAGTGGAAGGGCTCGAAGAGGAAATCTAGACATAATTTTCGGTTCTGAGGTTGGGTGGAGAGATCTTCCAAATAATTATTGTGTGCATAATCAAAGACAGATAAGTGATACTACCATGTTAATCATTGTCATCATGAGAAGAGAAAATGTTTACTGTTATTTAGAAAGTACAAGAATGATTTAGCATTAGTAATTAATATCTATTGATTCTTGAGCAGAATAGTAAAACTGGATGATAAGATGCATTACTAATGGTTTTATATATATATATATATATATATATATAATATATAAGTAAAATTTCAAATTGGTAAAAGACGATGGCTTACTAGGCAAGATAGTGCTATAGACAACTTATTGATTTAATCGAGGAGCACATAAGTGGAAAAAAGTAAAGTGATAATCTTGTGTGCCACTCTATATGTTAGATATATATATTATTTTGTACAGACTTGTTATTCAAAAATATCGTCACCTTGATTATTTGCAGTCAGTAAAGGTCTATCACCACCTATACCAGCCTCCTAAGCAAGTCTTAGACCTCAACTCTTCAAAACAAGCTTTGGAAATGAGAGAAAGACATAAAAAAAGCAATGTAACTCTGGTTCCGCACTTTCTCTCACTTTTGCCTGCGGGCCCGCACCTTTTGTTCAGGATACCTGCGTACTTATACGCTCTGTATGTAAAGGGGAGGGTGCGTACCCCTGTGAAAGTCAAAAGGCGCAATTTTTATCTTAAAAAACTCACTTTGGGTTAATTCTAGATGTTTCTAGAAGGAATTTGACGTGGATTGTTCGCTCCAAAGTGGTTCATGCATCCCAAAAGAGAAGGAGCTAATCCCTTGTTAGGAGGAGCTATCCCTTTGAGGGAGGATTCTATCCCTTTGAAGGAGGACCTAGTAACTTCCCTCCATTGCACTATAAATTGAGGCATTGGGTTAGTGGCTAGAGAGGTTAGAAGCTGAACATTTTTTGAGGGTAAATGCTGGTGAAATCAAGACTTCCTAGTTGAGCTTAAGAGGAGAGATCACATACCTTTTTGGCTTCATTGGTGAGTGAGTGAAGCTTGTCAAAGTAGAGGAGACTTCTTGTTGGACCCTGGGAGGAGCTTGTACAGCGTCAAGGCAAAGGTTGTAAAGTTCTTCTCCTTTTGAGTTAATACAATCAAGCTCATTTTTCTCAACGAGTATCTCATGTTATTTGTTTCATGGACTCCTTGACTTTCATGTTAAATATGTTTTATGATATTGGCTTTTCAGGTGCTATTTAATTTGTTTGCCTTGTTTGTGTTTGCAGGTTCGCGACAAATGAGCTCATTTGGATCAAAGGAGCGAGGGCATTCCCAAACTTGCATTGGACATAAGGTAGGCCCTAAATACACTTGTTTGCCATTATTTATAAAAGCATATTTAGAGAAAGATAGTGTCTGGTTGGTTTGCTTGTCATTAGGTCTTCTTTAGATTCTAGGAAGGTCTATCTTGTCTGCAATATCGACTTATTCCGTGTGACAAAATGGCGACTCCACTGGGGAACTTGATTGTTTTCCTTGTTTTTACTTTGACCTGAGAAACTTGCCTTTTTGTTTATATTTTTGGCTTGTTGTGTGTGGACTTGGGTGGATTTAGTGGATCTAGGTTTGTTTTTGCTTTTCATTACTTTAGGAGAAGTCCGCAGTTTGTGCTTGTATCACAGTGCGTACCTATACGCACTTTTACTTTGTACACAGTGCGTACACACACCTGTGTAAAATCTGAACCTGCGTACCCTGCTAAAATTTTGAAAATTTTGAATTTTACTCTTTAAATTAGTTATATTTTGGTTTAGCAGTTGTTATCCTCTGCCCAGACCTGCATGTGACTTGTTAAAAGCTTTCCTTGGTTTAATTTCATTGGTGTTAGGGTTTTAGGTGAAATTCGTAAGAGTTTTTCTTGTTGGGTTTGTTTTTCGATTTGGTTGTGTAGTGGCTCTGAGCTTAGAAGCTGTAGGGACTTCAGATCACCTTAGTGTCTACCAGCCTTCTTGAGTCTGACCATTTATGAAATCTCCCCTTGTTGAGGAATCCGTTTTGAGTTTTCTCTTTACAAAACTTCGAAAAGCTTGTGATTGAAAGTTTGGATTATCATTTTCAAAAAGAAAACAAAATTGGTTGTTCTTGACTTATTTGTGATTCTGGACAAATTGGTCCTTGGTTTGCTTATAGGCAAGTAAAAAATCCTCGAAAAGACATCTTGTGAGCTTTTACTTCAAATAGGTTTTCATAGTTTGTAGATCTTAAGTTTGCTTTATTCATAGTTTTCTCAAGATTTGCTTTAGTCATAGTTTTAAATGTTTTATAAAATATAAAAATCTCTTTTGAAAAAGATTTGTTTTCGTAGCATTTGAACATTTGAAGGAAAAGGGAAATTTTTGTGCAAAATAACTAGTTGTCTCGTTTTGAGTGCATTGGAACAAATACTCTTCTTTTGATTTGTTTGTTAAGAAAGATTTGTGTTTACAAGCATTTGCATTCTCCAACTCTTTCCTAGCTAGAAGTTCATTGAAGAGAAAAGATTGCTTAATCATCTTAAGTGCATTTTTGTAGTGATTTTGAGTCGAGTCTTTACACCACGAGTTTCATCTCCATCACCTCTTGACTTAATCAAAAACCAATAAAAATAACGTTTAAAGTAAAATCAATCTAGCAAATTTTTTGTTTCTAGGGCTCTAATACACCAACATAGCTTAGGCTAGTGTCTTGGAGTAGGGAGTAATTAACTCTCCAAGACAGTGAAACAAACAAGTAGATGTATCTTGCGGTAGGAGAGAAATCCAATTGTTGCATCTATACTCTGGGAAATCTCCTCTTAAAGGAGAAGCACGAGATCGTGTCCGAACCAGTGTGGGAATCAATCCTTCCTCATTGGGAACGACGCTAGATATTCATGTATTACAAACGGTAAACCTCGGATTAACCATTGTCGAGGAGCTTGGGGTCACTTGTTGGTAAACCTTGGTTTATGTCAAGGAGCTTTCAAGGGGATTGAGCTTGTTACTCTGCCCTTGCGTGCGTATCAGATCGTAGACTGTTCCCCTAGGTATATTTGTTTCTGTTGATAACCATAGTGACCATATTCTATAGGATTCTTCCTAAGGTGACGGTGGCGGGAAGATCCCACTGTACTTGGAGCAGACGTCGGCTAGACTCACTTGGATTTTCTGGGAGGTTCTCTTCACTCGAGACGGTTAAGTGGAGAAACTTGTGCCAGTCTATTCATTAAGCAGGTTGCCGTGGTAACTGTTCCAACCACTATTTCTGTATCGAACTTTGCGACGTTGGATTTCATCACCAACTAGTGTTTTCGGTCCGGAAAGTTACTTTTTGTGTGTGATTGATCTCCTAGATTCTTTAGGCGTGTGATTCAATTTGTTTGGTTCTTTAGAGGCTTTAGGTGGTTTTCATTGAGATTTTACTTTGTTTGCGTGTGAAGTAGTTAAAAGTCTTTAACTATGGCTGAATTACCAAGGCACTCCCGTAGACTTCGGGGCCAATCCCCTGAGTTTGTAAACGTGGATGAGTTACTGAGGAAGTCCCGTAGACTTCGGGGCCAACCTCCTGAGGACGTACTGAGCCAGCTTGAAGGCTTGAAAGTCCTCGTAACTCCTAGTGACGGTAGAAGTGGGTCACCTGAAGAAGACGAATCTTCTTTGATAGTACATTCTGATTCTCAACCGTTAGTAATTTCAGAAGTTACTGGTAGTATTGCATCTACTAGTGATATAGGTGAAGAACCTGAAGTATCTGAACCCGAATCTGAAATTGCTACTACTCCCATATCAGAGTTTGTTTCTCCAACTTCTAGTGGTCCTAGTTCGCCTAGGGTAGACACTGTAATTACCCAAGATCTTCCTTTTGGATTTATAGCTATTGAAGAGCTTGCTATTTCGGACATCGAAGAAAGCTTTCCTTTTCCAGAATATCGACCTATCTTAGACCTTAGGGAGCGTGAATCAATATTTTACAGTCCACCTAGGAGCAGTGCTTGGTACCGTTCACTGACTAATCTTTTGGAAAATCTGGGACTAAGTTTTTCACCACCTCGTATTTTTTATCACCCAGGACCTAGAGATTACTATCCTTTATTGAATATGTCTAGCCCGTCATCAATGTTTTCTCAATCTTCGGAATCCTATTTGTACGACGGTCCTTCTGTTCCCGCTGGGTATCAGTCCATCTCTGGTACTTTTTCGGGAGCATCTCCTCAACCTATCGAACAAAATTTGTTAACTGGAAGTAGTGGTACTAAACCGTTGAGTGTAGAAGATATTCTAATGATGTCAGGTTCTCAACCTCAAGGTGGCCAGTCATCGCCTGGGGGGCAACCTCAAGGTACCCAGTATGTGCCTGGGGGACAACCTCAGGGCACTCAGTATATGCCTGGGGGGCAACCTCAAGGTACTCAGTTTGCGCCTGGGGGACAACCTGAAGGATAGTACATACCTACGGGACAGTACGTTCCTCAAGGTCAACCCCAAACTCAATATGTTCCTCAAGGTCAAACCCAGACTCAATATGTACCCCAAGGTCAACCTCAATATCAATATGTACCTCAAGGTCAACCCCAGTATCAGTACGTGCCTCAAGGTTATCAACCCCAAGGTCAGTACCCATCTCAAGGTTACCAACAACCTTCTGGTCAATCATATTATCAACCCTACCCTCAACCCGGTTATGGTCCTCAATATCCTCAACCTGTTATGGGTCCATACCCCGGAACGAATTTAGTGTGGGATCCATCTCAATCCCAGCAGGTTTTGCAACTGAATGTGCAGTCGTCATCTCAACCTGGACAACCCTTGGTTTTTGGTCCATCTCAACAACTTGTCCAGTCTACTGTTCAAACTTCTGCACCTTCTGTAGTTTCTCAGTCTGGGCCTAGTACGCCTCGTACTCCACCTCAAGCGTCTGCTGCAACTGCTGCAACATCTACTCCATCTACCCCACCTTCTTCTGGAGTATCGACAACTCCGGTTTCTACCATCCCTGTATCTACTCCTCAGACATCTTTACCTTAGTTTGGACCCACGGTCCAGACTTCGGTTCAGATGCCTGTAGGAAGTACGGTTGTCACTACTCAACCTCAACTTAATCAACCTCCGTACCAAGGACAGTACCAATACAGTGCTGCTGCGCAGCAACCAACCTATCAGTATCAACCGTACCTTGGGTATACATATCAACAACCTCAGCAACCCCAGTATGGTCCGGTTAATCTTGGTTTTCCAGGAGGTCAAAATATCCCGAATGCAATTCCCATTCCTAGTTATCCTGGATATTCTCCTCCTGGGGCTGGTTTGCAGACGCCAAGTTTCAGGGACCCTAATCGTCAGTTACCATTCATTGCAACTTTAGACTTACCTGATTTGACGTGCCTTACGAACGATCCAATCAACTATCTTCCGTATTGGCCGCGAATGCCGCATAAGTTGCCCAGTGATATTCCAAAATTTGAAGGTAAACCAGGAGAGGACCCGTCGAACCATGTGATGACTTATCATCTCTGGTGTGCGTCCAACTCCATTTCAGATGATTCTATTCGCTTACGTCTTTTTCAACGCACTCTCATTGGTCTTGCGGCCAAATGGTATATCGAATTACCACGAGCCACTTTTTATGATTTTAGTCAGTTAGCCACCTCATTTTTAACTCATTTTCAGTTGCTAGTCAAATATGACAATGGTACGGAGCTATTAACTTCATTAAAGCAGTCCACATCCACCTTCATTTCAGATCATATCCATGAATGGAGACGTCGATGTCGTTTAGTGAAGGTTTATATCCCGGATCAGATCTTAGCTGAATGGTTTGTAAAATCCTTATTGCCCAAGATCACTGAAGATGTAGCTAAAGCCGGAGTAGTTACTGAAGAGCAAGTCATTGCTCAAGCGCAGTACTAATCCGGATTTAAACAGGAACGCAATAGATTACAGAGATAACCATAAATACAGAGATGCGATAACCATAAATAAAGAGATGCAGCGGAAATAACACTTCATTTCATTAATGGAAAATACCGAAATATGCTTACAACCAGAATTGTAAATAAACCAGCTAGGACGATGGTAGCTTATCTCTGAGAATAGATGTACGGCTACATGTCTCTGAACTATTCCGAGCTTCTGTTACAATGAGGCTCGAAGGCCTATTTATTATTGAGAAACAATGGAAAACCCTTCACATTCCAAAGCCGACCCTTAGAAGATGAAACGCCAAATTGTGGGCCCCGTTTTGGGTAAATTGGTACATCAAT
>APFE031141576.1:1269-21027 GCA_000404065.3 Pinus taeda
GTTGATTCAGTTATAGTTTAGTATCTGTTTCCTTTCAATTCATTAGAGCACTATACTACCGAGCATTACTTGGGAAAATCAGCCTCGGATTGAGTTACTCCTTGAAAGAACCAAACGATCCCAGATTGACTTAATAATGTGGAATAATTGGTGGTGTGAGAGACCCTAGTTATAGCCCTACAATGATGAAATTCAAATTTGGGAAGTCGAAATTACGCCTAACAGAGAAATACGATGGATGTGATGACCAGCTCATGCACCTTACCAGATGGATCAAAGCCTACAGAGATGAACCTCAGCCAGAATGGGTGCACTTATTTTATCACACCTGGACATCATTCCCATAAACTGGTATAGTAAAGTGGAGCTCCAGCACGACATAGGCGAATGGGATATCTTGTGCGAAGGGTTTTTGTCGACATTCCTCTTCAAAGATCAATGGATGGATCCCGTGGACGAAGTGCAGCTGGTAAAGGCCACAATTTTCAAGATGCCACTAGAACCAGAAGAAACTATGCACCCCGACTGGTCGCGATAGCTGAGCTAGGCCCTCGAATGCTATAATGTTCAGGTAGAAGATGATGAGGACAATTCGTGAAATCTCAATATTATGGAATCGGAGGGGAGCCGTGAGGTGCGTAGACCTGAAATCAAAGATCCCAATATCAGGTGTCGTTGAAAATGAAACAAGTCAATATCGGAACCGAAGAGGAGCCGAAGTATGCAACACTTGGGGACTATTGGGATGATGCTACAGTGGAGAAGGTCGTCAAATTGCTTTGGGAATATCGAGATTTGTTCCCAACAAAAATCACAAAGCTAAAAGGGATCCTAGGATACATGGAAATGATGAAGATAACATTGAAGCCAGACGCGAAACCAGTTAAGCAGTGACCATGCCAATTGAATCCAAATTATAAAGCAAAGGTCCGCAAAGAACTTGACAAGATGCTGGCAACAGGAATCATTAAACCTGTCGAGGATTTTGACTAGGTAAGTTCGATGGTTGTGTAGGAGAAGAAATAGAAGGGAGAGATTTGTATCTGCATGGATCTCAGGAAGCTCAATGATTCTTGTGTTAACGATCCGTTTCCAACACCATTTACAGATGAAGTACTGGAAAATGTGGGGGGGGGGCAGGAAGCCTACTCCTTCACGGATGGGTTCTTAGGATGCCACCAGATCAAGATCGCGCTAGAAGACAGGAGTAAAACAACGTTCACCGCCGAATGGGGTTGCTTTCAGTACACGGTGATGCCCTTTGGACTGAAGAATGTGCCGACGTATTTTCCTGAATAGTGGTAGTGACATTCAAGGAATTTATACACAAGTTCTTAGAGGTCTGTCTTGATGACTGGACTGTGTTTGGACTGGTTAAGAAGCATGTAGCGAGCTTACAGTTAATGTTGGATACTTGCCACTGAAATCAGATCGTGCTAAATCTAAGGAAGTGTACTTTCCTTGTCCCGTTTGGGAACTTGCTAGGCCATGTGGTCTGTAAGCAGGGCTTGATGGTGGATCCAACAAATATCGTTGTCATACTTAATCTGCAAGCATCGTGAAGTGTCAAACAACTACACGCCACACTAGGACACACGGGCTACTATCGGAATTTCATCAAAAGTTACGCCCAGATCACGACTCCGATGGAACAATTACTGAAGAAGGATGCTACTTATTGCTGGAATGAGGAATGAAAAAAAAGTTTGGAGATGCTTAAGGAAAAGATGGCATTAGCCACTATATTTGTCTTTCTGAAATGGGATGTCGAGTTTCATGTGCATGTCGATGCTTCCTCTTTCACGTTGGGGGTGGCACTTACTCAACTAGGAGCGGAGGGAGATGACCATATGATTGCTTTCGCAAGTTTTCAGTTGTCAAAAACTGAGAAGAATTACTCCACCACCGAGCATGAGGGATTAGCAATGGTATACGTGCTTCAAAAATTCTGCCACTATATGCTTCAAGGCCACTTTAAGATGTATACTGATCACTCAACGTTAAAATACCTAGTCAACAAGCCTGTGTTTGGGGGGTGCATTTATAGGTGATTACTATTATTCCAGGAATATGACTTTGAGGTCATCGTAAAGTTGGGACGTCTAAACACAGGCCCAGATCACCTGTTCTGAATTGAGACTGGCGAAGAACCCACAAATCTAGAAGATGGACTCCCGGATGCACAACTATATGCGGTGCACGTAGCAGATGGCCATTTTGAGGATATAATCCATTTCTTAACTATAGGAACCACGCCGTAGGGATACTCTGTTTAGCAAAAGAAGGAATTGGTGATACACACAACAGACTTCACCGTGATTGCAAGATATCTCTACAAAATGGGCAATGATGAAATATTGTGTAGGTATGTCTCGAAATTTGAGCGAGGATAGATCTTGGTTGAAGCACATGCGGGGGTTGCTGGCAGACATTATGCGGGTCGCACCACAACCCAAAATATTCTTCACACAAGATTATGGTGGCCCACTTTGCATCAGGATTCGAAAGCATATTGTCGAGCTTGCGACATATGTCAATGGACAGGGAAACCATCGCGGAGAGATGAAATGCCACTCCAACCACAGACGATGCTACATCCATTCGACAAGTGGGTAGTCAACTTCGTAGGACCTATCGAGCCATGAGGGAAGATGGGTACGCACTATATCATTATCGTGACCGAATATTTGACCCGATGGGCAAAAGCACAACTAGTTAAGGACTGCACAACTGCAAAGTTTTTGTTTGAGAACGTATTGAGTAGGTTTGGATGTCCCAAAATTCTCATGAGTGATTGGGGAACGCATTTTCTGAATGAGACAATTAGTGCACTCATTGAGGAATTCCAGATATATCACCAACAGAGTATGCCATACCACCTGTAAGTGAATGGGACCATTGAGGCATTCAACAAAATCTTGGACATCACGTTGACCAAGGTCTATAATGTGCAACAAATGACTGGGAATTTTTCATCCCTGCTGTGCTATGGGCATACCGAACCACATGCAAGAAGTTGACAGGTCAGTCACTTTTTCGGTTAGTCTATGGCAAGGAGGTCGTTATGCCTATGGAATATATTGTGCCTAGTTTGCAAATCACGACAATCACAGGTATGGCAGATCATGGGGCTTTGGAGGAAAGGGTCACACAGCTAGCGGAGCTGGAGGAGGAATGGTTTTTGGTTGGATTCCATCAGCAAGTACAGAAGTAGCGCGAGAAATATGGCATGATCGCCATATCAAGGTGCGCACCTTCAAGGAGAACGATCTAGTATTGTTATACGACAGTAAGTTCGAGAAATTCCTTGGAAAACTCTGAATGCATTGTTTGGGACCCTATATCGTCAAAGAAGTTACCGATGGGGGTGCGGTTCAGTTTGCCAAACTCAATGGAGACCCCTTCCTGGGTTGAGTGAATGGCAGTCACCTGAAGCTCTAAACAAGCGGACAGGCCGCTTGACTAACTGGTCAAGGGACAGTCTCACTGTTATCGGGAAATCTAGTGTCTATGCAGAGCTGCTAGTCCCACTAAGAGCGGTAGCTATCTTAGAAACAAACAGATTAAAGTTACTTTCGCTTTCCTTTATAATAAGTAGATAGGAGAGGAGCAAATAATACCAACCTCGATCTTTCGCTTGGTTCTCTGCTTGTTCCTTCTCCCCTTTGACAGATCTTTGCCACTCCTCCCTTGACTACTCTGCTTCAAAGAGTACCTGTAAAGTCAAAGCAGCATAATACCTTCAAAGTACAAAGATCTACAATCGTAAACAATAGGACTAGATATATATTGACCACACACATGCATATATTAGCAAACATACAAAAATGTGGAGGAAATCTCGAATAGCTTTATTGATATAGAGATTAGAAGAGAGGATTACAACCCATTGATCTAACCCAGCGTCATCCTCCCAGCATGAAAACCCTTCTCCACCTCATGAAAAGCTTAGATCACCCAACACTATGATATTCCACCAAGAAACCAACAACACTTCCTTACAAGATACAAGATTCCAGCCTTTTGATCTCTGGGATGAGGGATCCATATATAGATGATTGTAGGAGGGTGAGTCAGCTTCTGGGATTTTGATTAGTGTCTTCTCTCTGATATTCCTTGATTCCACTTGGATATCAATGTTCTCTTACTCATCCCTGGGCGAATTCAGAGAGGCAAGTGTCACAGGAGAAGTTTCTGGAAGATTCCATGATCATCCACCTTGCAAAATATCTATGCCATTTGTCTACTCTCGCCCATCGCACCCTACAGAAGGGATTTCCAATATGCATCGCACTTTTTACACTGAGCAGGTGAGATGCATCACACCCTTAGCACTGGGCACTCTGTATGGTCCAGTTCTGAGCAGTTTTCTGTGGAGAACTTCTGGGAGATGATGTAATCAGTTGACCTTGTTCCTTTAGGGCATGAAACAAAACTTTTAGGGACTAAGCCCTTTGTTTATGGAAATATGTGATTGGGGTTTCAGTGCCCAAATATGCCTATAACAATTTCCCCCTAAAGCATGAGGTTGAGAATCTTTTGATGTCGGGTGAAATGCTTTATCATGAGGATCTGAGGTTCTTTCGAACTAGAAGGCGACTTGTAATAAGATACAATACAATACATTATATTCATAACATTTTCATGATCTAGCTAAGGCAAGCATTCCCATGCTCAGCTTTATAAATTCATTTTCATGTACATGGGATAGACAACCGTCTGTGTGGCAGAGTGATGATTCTAGTACAACCATCATCCTTTGATTCGGATGATTATTTGTGCAGCAATGATGTACATTTGATGTCTTTATTTTCCTGAATATATCGCAACCCAGATGGATGAAACTAGATCCGAGGTCTTCAAACTCGTCCAATATTCACCCGAAGTACAAGTCGATCCATGTGAAAAATGTTCTGGAGTCGAACATGTAAAGACATCGCCTGATTACTAGCCAATGATGTCACCTGTTAATGGGTGCGAGAGGAATCCCTGATAATAATGATGACCCTCAAGGTACTACAGTACAATTTGCGTGGTGTGAAAAAGGGACTTGGCGTCGAACACCACGAAAAATCTTTCAGTCGAAGGCCATTGATGTAAATCTGTCGCCGGAAGTGAGAAACTTGCCATTGAGGCATGCAAGCTTCAAAGTACTGAAAGGGTTGTTCCTAGGTTGACTTCTTGGATAATGAGCTATCGTCAACAAGAAGTAACCCGTCATAGGAGGGCCTTAATGAATCCCACATCTATGACACAGAACAAAGCAAATGATTTTGTGGAGGTGAAAATGATTTGATGATACAGGGTTCAGGGTGACGGTCATGAAGAAATGAAGCATGAAGGTATTGCAGCGGATGAGGCACAAGATGGGTTGGTGAATTCTCTGATTGACTTCTCTTGAACATATTGGCGACACTGAAATGGATTGGTAGCGTTAACCCCAAATATGGATGGTATGGTGGACCAATAATTATATGACTGGTGAATGAAATAACCCAACCCGACTCGATCATGGTGATGGAGTGAAACTATCATGTTCAAGAGCGACTTGCTACCAATAAAGTTTCTTCACGTTTTCTTCCCAATTTTTCCCCAGTCATTGCTGACCAGTACCTCTTTATTTTTGTCAAGCTTGAGGAGGATAACATATGATTGTTCTATAATTTGCCCTTCGGACATACCCGTCGCTATGTTTTAATGAGCCTAACGATAGTGAAACTCGTTCTTGTCTGCATGGACAAGTTTGTCGCTATTGGTTTTAACGACAAATACAACTCGGTCCTTTTTCAATTTTAAAGAGTCTGAAAAGGGACGGAAAGGAAACTCCAGTAATCCATTTTTGTCATATAATCCCTTAAGTCCAAAAAAGTATAAAATAATATGAAATGGATGAATTTTTTATAGTTTTAATGAGCCGAACAAGGCAAGTGCACAATCTTTTTTTGTAATAATCCCTTAGGTCCAAAAAGATTAAAATCTAGAGGAGGGATAGCACTCCCGGTAGCTTTAACAAGCTGGAGAGGCCAACTGCTCAACAATCTTTTCACATTTTAAGAGTCAGATGAAAAGAGCTTAAAGGAGACTCATTTTTGAGGTACGAGTGATATTCTCAGGTAGTTGCTAATTCCAGGTAAGGTTTGGAATTTTCCAATCATGGTAGTGTCACAAGGATGGCTAACAGAATCACTCTTCGCAGCTGTTCCTCAAAAGGGTAAACAATCAAATGGAGGCATATGATCAACCAAACATAATGGAGGTGATGGTAAGAACACGACCAGGGCTCAGAAGCTGATGATAATGCATTCACAATGGTTATTCACTGGAGGTTGGTTCATTTTTTAATGAGCTTAAACTCTAGGGGAACATTTGCTCATTCCTTAGGTTTAATTTTTAATGAGCTTGAGCTTCGCATAAAAATTGCTCATGCCAGTCATATAATAAGGATGTCTCATCGATAGGTTCAATTTTTAAGGAGCTTGCACCATTCGAAACTTTGCTCCACTGCATCTCACATGCAAGCTATGAACGACCAACTACTATCCTAGGGGTTAGTTAACTACTAAGGTTAGGTAGGAAAAATTTTTCCTTTTACTTTTCTGGCGCCATTTGGCCCCCGCGAAGGCGAATGGTCGATTCGACCACTCACCTAACTTAAGTAGTTGAAATTAGTAGAACTATAGAGTTAGCATTACGCTGGTTTCTTTTCACTCACGCACAAAAGGTTTGCATGCCCCCAGGTATAGCGAAGTAGAGTTTCCAGGTTACCCTTCAATTTGCAGACAAAACATTTGTTCTATCAGGAAAGGCCTACCTTCTAACAGAGGTATCTTATTCTGGTCTAACCCCATTTTCCTAAATGGATGAGCATGTCAGACTAGTCATATTCCCACGTCGAAACCTACCCTATACCTGAAGTTTTCCTACCGAGGCAAACCAGGGTGCATGCCCTCTGGGTTTCAGCCATGGCCACCTAATTACTCACGTTCTTCAAGTAGACAGACTAGAGATTGATGAGACATTCATTGCATGAAAAGACCAGTTAGGGATGGCATTTGACTGTTAGCCATGTGTGAGCCAAGAAATGAAAGTTGGTCTATGAGCTGGACCACTCGACCTTCATGCGGAAAACACATTACTCGAAAGAGTGAGGAGACAATGGCTCCTAAGCTATAAATATAGTCGCCCCCAAGGAGTAGATTATAACCTAGAGGTCCTTGGACCACCATTATGTCCAGATACACCGTTTTCCCTCTCAAAGTTATAGGTAAACTCGGAAGGATCCCTAATGGTCGACTGGTTCCTTTATCGAAGCCTGTTAGATTTCGCATCTCAGGTAGAAGCGATAGCGAACCAAGCGCTTTCCAAGCAGTTGAGGAAAGGATACTCATAGAAGCCCCTTCATCTATGATAGTACCGACCATGACCATTCTGTAAGCTTGTACAATGATTCGAAATAGTACATTGGACGGTAAACAGGGTCTGCCTAGTAGATTCCAATCGAAGGAAACGACTAGGTTGCTTGGAGGTGGGACCGAATAAACAGTCGGATATGACCTCGACGAACTTCCTTCCTGTGGTAAAGGAACGAGTAGATTGCCCCCATGTTCATCGGAGTCTGTGTTTACGAAAATAATTTGAACGTTGTCATTCTCATTCCCTTTGGTGACTGTATCATCTAAAGATGGACCTTCTGAAGACAAGACTGGGTCGACTGCCACCTCAACCTTTTGACTTTTGTCTGGTATGGATGTTTCGATCGACCACAAAGTTGTGTCGGCAGGATTTTCAACTAGCGATGGACTCGGCAAGAGTTTCTTGTACTTAGGAGAAAGCCATAGTGGTGAAGCAGGACGGTTATCCAAGACTCTTTTAGCTTCGTCCAGGAAGGGACAACGGTGGATGGCATGATTGCCTTCACACAGTTTGCAAGGAAATTTACATTTTCCTTTCTATCCAAAGACTTCGTTTTCGCTAGTTGACGATGTACTCTCAACATGATCATTAGAGGTTGACGACACCAGATTGTGCGAACGAGGAGACCAGTCCCTTAAGATCTGAGGGATGCAAGGACAATCTCGATGATAGTGGTCTCCTTTGCAAATGACACATGGAGATTTAGGTTTGGACGGTGCAATGTGTGGATTTTCGCTAGATGATGCACAGTTTCCCTTTTTCGCCTTTGGCTCCTTCTTTTTCTTCTCCTTCTCTGTCCCTTTATTCTTCTTCTCAGTTACTTGGTCTTAAGCTTTACTAGCTTTACCAAGCGAAGAGGAAGGAGGGGAGGGAGAAACGAGCGAAGCAGAAGGTTGTGGGGTAACTCTAGTATCGTCTAGTTGCTGAATTGATTGCTCAAGAACCGCGGTGGTTTGAATGAGAGAGGTCGAGAAGAGCCATATGGGCAAGCCAATTGTTAGTCCTGGGAGGGACAATGTGGCCATATGAGGTGCACCAACATCTCCCCAAGAGGAGAAAGGACTAGGATTCCTACAAGGGGAAACCCTTGGTTGGTGGACTCCATTTTTCTCAACCTAAGACCAACGAGGGAATAGTGACATTATTTCGATTAAAATAAATTTTAGACGCTTTGACACAACTTTCTTTTTCAATTTTTAAGAGTCGAGAAAAAGCTAAAGATGACTCTACTCGCCTTCAATTTTTAATGAGCCTGAAGTGGCAAGTTCTTAGATGGACCTTTTCCTTTAAGGATCCTGAAAAGGAATGAAAGAGACTACTCTAGAAATATAGACAGAGGGATTACCAAACCAATTGCAAAACTGTAGAATACTTTTTACGGTACGACAGTCAATCTTCCTGAATGCTGTGTTCAGTGCATTGCGATCGATAGGGCAGTAGACACAGCTTCCTAAGGATAAAGGATATAGCCTATTGTGGTCTCCCAATATATACTCAACGGTACGTGGGAGCACAAGTCCATACTGGCACTTGTCGTCTCAAAGAGGAGGATTCACCCAACCTAAGATGAAAGCGATAGTTACGAGGCTTTACGACGTTGGAATACGTCTCTAGCCTAGACTTCTAAATGTTGTGCGTTATGTTTCAAAGCATTTTTATGTTAATTGAATTTATTTTACAGTTGATCTTTCATAAGAAGTTTTCCTTTCAGGTTCACCGCGTGATATAGATATACAATTCCAAAAATGCAATCTAAGATGATAAACAATCGTTTGATCTTCTTTTTGCAAATGAAAATCCTAGCTACTAAGGAAAGAGAAGCGAAATTCTTTCAACATAGAGCAGAGAGCACACACTAGATGCATTGTCCTAAATCAAAATCAACAAACAATCTAAATGCAAATGCACATGCATGTATTTTTTTTCGCTTTCTTAATGTGTGAATGACAAAAAGAATGCTAAGTACAAATTTGAATCATTTCAAGCGATAGTACTAACGGTTTTCTTTTCAAAAAATGAAAGGAAGATAATGACGACACTTTGCGATTTTGAATTGAAAACTGCTGTCGACACTTGTGTTGAGGCCTCGGAAATCGTTGCCACAACATCGGGGATAACCACCCGGTCCGGACCTTGAAAGCAGCTCCTTTTTCGTTTGGTATGGTGGCTCTGACTGGAGGTAACGGGACCAGTTTCCCGATAATGAAATAAAAGGGATGGATGGGTGATGAATAAATTGCTTAAATGATAGGCAAATAACTTATTATATTGACAAAAATAGGGAAACTAATACTAATCCCGGGAACAACTTATTCATTCAGAATGTAGCGTTAAATAATCTTTATCTATTTATCAGGCATATAGATGACTCTGTAAAATAAATAAGATATGTTCAATCATTCAAATGCTTCACATGAATAGTCACAATGAAGCGATAAATACAAATTACTACATTCACTGTTCATATCATCGATACATATATACGTCTGAAAGGAAAGCATGCGATAAACACCCAATAGTGGAATGCATAAGGAATGCTATGAAAAACACACATATATATAAGCGATAATAGCAAGAGAGATTTCAATAACAATTCATATAACGAAAAAGAATACAGACGCAGATAGTAGTACCATGTGAGCTGTAGATCGATCCGAAATATCAATCACTATTCAAAATTCCTTCTTCAACACAGAAATGCTTTCAAACAATGACAATAGTGCACATTGCATAAAAGCCTTCCTCATCAAATTTGGAATAATTGGTCAAGTTTCATAAAAGAATATCCCTGAAGTACAATAGTGCAGCTTCAGGGTTTAAGTCATATACAAAACTTTTACGATCCTTTCTAAATGCATGAAAGGGTCTATAAATACTACTAAACTAAAAAAGATCTATGAAACGAAATCCTACTAAATTGGTATCAGTAAATGTGGTCTATTTCTCAGGGGCGATCTAGCAGTCGGTGAAATGAGTCATGCCTCAGGTTGTTTTCCCTTAAACCTTAGCTGGCTTATTGCGAGCATTGGTTCAACTTCTGGCGGTTTGTTGAGGCGTAAACTGAATTGGGCGGCGAAGGTGGCATCCTGGATGTCAGGTATAATATAACCAACAACATCGGTTAGGCACTTCAAGACGGCTCTTTGGCTGTATGGTTTGATTAAGAAGAACCAATACGCATCCCATGTCAGACTGTTGATTCCAGCGATCAATCTTGCGCTTTTCTCCCAGCGATCAATCTTGCGCTTTTCTCCAGCTCCGGATAGCATGAGTGCTCCAATATATTTTCTGTTGTTAATTGACCTGAGGCTTCATGCTTGTGTTTTGTTGGATTCTGTCTCCAACCTCGAATTGGTTCAGACTCGGTCTCGTTCTCTGCTCGAAACTTCTCCAAAAATGCATCATTATATTTCTTCTCTTCTCGCGGCAGGTGATACATTAGCCTTAGGTCTTCGGCTCGAAACGAACCGAAAACCCTCCCGTCCGTAGTTTCAAACAGTCTATTAATAATTGGGAGCTCTTGGAGTGCCCATCTTACCACATCTGTGTAAGGAAGAACCTGCTCCCGAGCGGCTATTCTGTGTAGGAAGGAGTCAGCCAAGTCTTTTAAATTGGCATCAGATTTGTTGGTGTTATTGCATAAAATCTCCACTTCGGTCACCATTGGCCCTTCTGCTTCAATCAAATTATAAGTCCCTTGCCAAGTGGTCCTGGGGAGTCCTAAGCATGTTGTATCTGATATCAGTCCTTTGTTCTTCCCAGTTGGATCAACAACAGCTAGCCCTGCGGCTGGCGGAGCAGTAGGCATTGTAGTCTTCTTGGATTTCTTTCCCATTCCAGTTTCTTCTGTTTCTATGGAAGAATTTTGCGCAAAGTGAAAGATAAGTGCAACACATGCAACAATATCACGAATCAAACAGAATGAAATATATATATCTTGGTGCATTCATGGTAATTAATCGACTTAAGGTGGCCTTAGGATCAAATACGTGGATAGGCTTCAAGCCTGCTTTCTTATTAAATGGTTGTTACGGCCTGTCAGTCTCATTAATTACAATTGCTTCGATTAATGGACAAATGATTTATTTGAAGCATGCTTAGGGTGATTTGGCGGTTTGAACGCGGATGAGCGGCTTTTCCAAAGGATATGGCCTTAATTACGAATAAATCATATCAAACTGCCTTTATGAATGTTACTTTGAGAACTGTGCCATTTACCTTTTGCGAAATCGGGCATCGAGGAAATGCTAAGTTATTGCTTTGGTTTTGGGTAGAATCCCCGATCGTCGATATCCGATATCGCATCGCATCGGGCATAGCTGGTAGGGCCGCTTATGATGAGGGAATGGTGAGTCACCGATCGCCGATAGTGATATCGCATCACATCGGATGAGGAGAAGCTTAGTTGTGCTTTAGATGTTATTGCCGATTGCCGATTTCGCATCGCATTGCAGCAAGGATCATTACTCGTGTACTTTATGCATTGCCGATATCCGATAGCAATTTCGCATCGGCGAAAACTAACATGTCCCTTACATTGTGTTTTCTTTGTCATTGCGATATGCGATCTTGTGATCGCTTTATCGCAATGATAAAGATAAATCGTTTTATATTGGGGTTTTTTTTTTTTTTTTTTTTTTGATTGGTTTTATTAAAAGCCTTTTTTTGTGAAATAGAACTTTAAATTGATACCAATTTGAAACAAAAATTAAAAAGGGACCCATTTCACATTATAATTTTTTGGAATTTTAATGATATGAAATGGGGGGTTGTTGTAGGGCACAACAATTGGCGATTCGCTGGGAGAAGCAGTTATCTCTTAATAGTATAGAAATACTTAGACTTTTTCATAATAGAAATTTTATTTAAAAGGGAAAATTCTAATATAACTAGATATCGTTGCATTCTAAAGAAACAAAACTTTCTTTGTTAATTTCCTCTCTTGTTGAAAATAGATGCATTCCAGATTTTCCAATTGGCACTTATTGGTTGATATTGATAAAATAGGAAACTTTTCCAAATCAACTATTAAAATTAACTCGTTCGCCATAGGTAGAGCCTCTGCTGCCAGCAAACGTCCATAGTCTCGGCAGGGATACCTTTTAACCACATCATTGTCTATTGTCCTATTTACTTCAGAGCATGATTAACAGAATGAATTCAAAGACATGTTTTTTCACATTTGTTTTCATTTTCTTTTTCTGTTATTTTGTAAGATAAAAAGTCATTGCCCTAGTGTGGTGGCCAGTTGATTGACAATGCCATTCACTGGTAGTAATCTAACCGAACAAGTTGGCTCGTAATGAGACCCCTTGTCTTACAATTGAAGCCATTACCCTGTTTTGGTATGCAGTATTGGTAATTTCGGTCAAACTATTTTCCTATGATCATAGTAAGCAGGCTTGTAATAAGACCTCTCAACTTTTATATCTAGTATTCTTTGGAATTGCATCCTGAATAATCATGAACTTAAGTAAAATGGGATAGAAAATTTTCCTCCTTAAGGTAGGATGGATGACAAGGTAAGAGTTTGAGATGTTGAATTCGGACTAGCTTCTATTTTAATATTGATAACCTTTTTGTAACCAATTTTGAAAAATCTAAAAAGATTTACAAGATTTATACCTCAAGAGGAGTTCACTAGGATTGTATTGTAATTTTAGAATGCAATTATAACTAATTTCCTAGAAATTATTCCTTTTGTTTAATACTTCTATTTATTTTAAAAGTAAATATCGCATTGCTTGTTTATGAGAAACTCTTTGAATACAACAAATGTCAAATAGAAAATGCCTTACAGTTTTATTTTCTAGTTTTGCTACAAACTATAAAAATGCTATCTAAAAGGAGAAGGGGTTACCTCCTCAGTTGAAAAATTTCTTTAGGACTAGGCCATTAACGGGGAGAGAATCTCTCAACCCTGAAAAATCTTGTAGCATGAAGGTCAAATGGCCTATCTTTTCACAGATCTGAAACGGTCCAAGCCACATTTTCTGGAATTTGGCGTGTTTTCCTTTGTCTTCATGGGCTTTGTCCCATTTCAGGACTAAATCTCCAACTTGGAATTGCTGAGAACGAGATGAGATTGAATCAAATGATGATTTGATGATCTGCTGACGTTTCGCATGGATAATTTTGGCTTTTTCTCTTTCTTCTTCTAATTTCAAGATTTGGTCATGCCTAAGTTGTAAAGAAGAAGAAGGATTTTCTTCAATAAATTGAACTAGAGCTAGAGAAGGAAGAATAAGATTTGTTGGTAGTACAGCTTCTGTTCCATAAACAAGTTTAAATGGGGAAGAACCAATAGAAGCATTTTGTGTTATCCTGTCAGCCCATAGTGCAAATATTAAAGATTTGTGCCAGGTCTTGTGATTCTGTTCGATAGTTCGCTTGATAATTTTAATAAGGTTTTTGTTTGTAGATTCTGCCAAACCATTACCCTGAGGATAATAGTTAGCTGAGTATTTGAGTTTGAAACCTCTTCTGATTGCAAAATCAAACATAGCATTGCCTGAAAAGTAGGATGCATTATCAAAAACAAGAGCATTTGGGACACCAAACCAGGTAATGATGAATTGATCTATGAATTCAATAACGGCTTCAAAATTTGTTGTCTTTAGCGGAATTGCTTCAACCCACTTGGTGAAGTAATCTGTAGCAGTAAGGATATACTTGTGCTGTTTGGAAGAATTAGGAGTAATTTCTCCAATAATGTCCAATCCCCATTGCTCAAATGGCTGTTCAATGTTGATCGGTTGCAGGGGAAAGGCTGATTTCTTTAGTCTTCCACTCGAAGTTTGACAACTTGGGCATTTCCTCACATATTCATGAGCATCTTTAAACAGAGTGGGCTAGTAATATCCGACATGGATGACTTTGTGAGCTATTGTATCAGCTCCGAAGTGGCCTCCTGCTGGTCCGTCATGCAATTCCTGCAAGACTCTTTGTGCTTCCTATTTTTCAAGGCATCTTAGTAAAACAGAATCATAATTTTGTTTAAACAGAACATCATCAATAATGGTAAAAAATTTCGCTTTCAACCTTATGGCCCTTTTGTTTTTGTAGGACAAGTTGGGAGGGGCATATCCATTTTTTAGGTAAAATATTAAATCAGCGTACTATGATTCAGAATCGGTGGCACTTACCTGATTGATGATTTCAGGTTGATCTATATCGCTTGATTCCGGAATGTTGGACGCGCCTGCCAATAACCTGCAAAAACCTTGACCTCTAACAATCTTTGTCGGCTTTATTTCTATGTCGTATTCGTGAAGCGTTGTTACCCAATTTGCCCTTTTTTCTCCTAGTTCTCTCTGGATTAACAGTTGTCTAACTGAGGAGAAAGGAACTATAACATTTGTATGGGCCTTCAGCAGGAATGGTCTGTAATGTTTAACCGCTTTATATACAGCAAAGGCTTGTTTTTCTACTTCAGAATAGTTTAATTCTGCACCTTGAAGATTTGAGCTATAGAATGAAATCGGTGCTTCCAAATTGTGATCATTTATCTGCGTAAGTACTGCAGCGTAAGAAGAATTAGATGCAATGGTATACAATGCAAAATGATTAGAAAAATTTGGAGTATTTAGAGCTGGGGCATTGATTATTGACTTCTTGATTAGTTCAAATGCTTCCTTTTCTGGTACTCCCCATTTGAAAACTGAATTTTTCTTAATCATAGTTTGAAGTGGTAAAATAATTTGAGAAAAATCTGGAATAAATCATTTTACAAAATTAATTTGGCCTAAGAATGACTGCATGGATTTCTTATTATGAGGAAAAGGGATTTCAGAAATTTCATTAATCCTGTCTGGGTCGATATATATGCCATCTTTAGATACAATAAAGCCTACGAGCTTACCTTGATCAAGAGTGAAAAAAGATTTCTTAGGGTTCATAGAAATACCATATTTCTTAAGTGATTGGATCTCTCTCTTAAAAACGCAGTGATGTCATCTAAATAGACAACTACTGTTCTATTAATTAACCCTTTGAAAGCGATATCCATCGCCCTTTGGAAAGTGGCTCCTGCATTAATAAGTCTGAAAGGCATTTTCTGATAAGCATATGTTCCCCACTTTCTTCTAAAGGTGGTTTTGAGTTGGTCATCAGGGTGAACCAGAATTTGATTATACCCTGAAAATCCGTCCAAGAAGGACATTAACTCTAAACCAGCCACTGATTGGAGTATCTGCTCCATAGTGGGTAATGGGAAATTATCTTTTAGACTTGCCTTATTTCAATTCCTGAAATCAATACAAACCCTTATGTCACCATTCTTCTTTCTGACTGTTACCATATTGGAGACCCAATTCGAGTGTCGTACGGGAAAAATAATCTTAGCTTTCAAGAGTTTGTTGAGTTCTGATTTTATCTGACCCTCTAGGTTTGGATGTATTTTTCTCAACTTTTGTTGAATTGGTTTCTGCTCGGGAAGCATTGAGATAATGTGCTGAATAATAGATGTGTCATATGTTTTTAGATCATCATATCTCCAAGCGAAAACATGTTTATTTTTTCGTAACAGACTAATAAATGCTTCCTTTTCCTCTATAGAAAGTCACAATCCTACATTAATATTTTGAGGATTTTGTTCAGTGCCAAGGTTTATTAACTCAAACCTTAATGTAGAGCTCTGAAGCTTTGTATTAGATACAGGTTTGAACCTGTCTTTAATATCGTAAAGGTCTTCAAGCTTCACTACACACTTAGGGATTGAATTTTCCTCATGTTTACCTTGTATTTGAGTATCATGCTCATATTCTTCAATGATTTGATTGTCATAGGACTTTTCAGAGGTCAGAAATTGTAGAATGTCTTCATCATGGTTAAACACTCTCCAATTGGTTAAATTATCTGGAATACATGGCCTAAAAAGGAATTCTACTGAAAACCTATCTGGACTATAGTCTTTGGAAGGGAGAAGCTTGGAAGCGACATTGGCCAGCAAATCAGCTGCGGAGTTCTGCGCCCTAGGTATGGAAGATATATTGAATGCTAAGAAATGGGAGGTAAGTTCTTGTATCAGCAATTGATAATGCTTAAGATGGTTCGAAAGACAATGGATTGTATTCCTTACCTGCTTGACAATAATTTCAGATTCGCCAAAGACCTTTAAGTACTAAACTTTGAGGCCGATTGCTTTATATAGTCCTTGGACAAGCGCTTCGTACTTGGCTGTGTTATTAGTGCATTCAAATTCTAATCTATAGGACAACATTTTTTTTTCTCCTTGCGGGCTGACCAAAATGCATCCTGCTCATGATCCTTCACTGGACTTAGATCCATCAAAATATAAAGACCAAAATAATGAATTATCTACATTTTTTGTTACAACATTCTCAGTAACATTAACGCATTTAGACCTGTCGGTCTGTGAAAAGTTTTTGGTCTGTGATGCGAAATTTTCAACTGAGAAAGGGGATTGGTGGGCAATATAGTTGCCGAAAAATGACTCTGAAGAATAGTTTCCTAGGATTTATTGTTGAACGCGACTGGCTGATTTTCTTGTTCAAATTCTGTAACAGTATGGGTCATATGTTTCTCTTGATCAATCTTTATTTGATTGGGCTTGCCCTTATAGGGGAGCCACATATGTGACCAATCGGTGGAGATATACCCATGGAGTTTTTCTGACCAATCCCTGCTTAAAATCAATCCATAAAATTCAGGTATATCGGCGACTAGAATATCGATCTTTTGGACAATTCTTGGATCTGCCGATAACCTAATTGTTACAGAGTTTATTTCCCCCTAGAACTTGAACTTTAGTTCTATCTAACTGCACGATGTGAATAGAAGACTTCTGGGGTTCTATATTTAGTTTGGAGCAAACCGAAGCAGGCATTATATTTGAAGATGCCCCGGAATCAATTAAGCAGTTGTGCAGATTTCGATTATAAATTTCATAAGTTAGGAGGAAAGGGGGGGTATGGGAGTTTGATCTATCTCCAATCAGAATTGTGTCGGTTGCCTCAACTCTAACAGTAGGGGGTTGTCCTGAGTCACTTGCAACTTTAGTGGTGGGAAGAGGTGAAGAAGGGACAACGTTAAATTCTTTGAGTAGTAATTTTTGCTGATGTTTTAATTTACTAAGTTCAAACATGGTGATGTTTGCCTTATTTTTCTTCATGTCATAGACAATGTTGTAATCCATCGAATCAGAAACTACCAAAGTTTTAGATGGTGAAGGTGTAGTAGAAGATGATGGCTAATTGTTAGATACGGCTGCGGCTGGCTTTCTAACGGGTACCTTTTCCTTTACAGTATTGGTTCCAGCACTCCTTTTCTTTGGATTAGCTTGAACAGGTTCGGGAGTACCTTTGCTCCTTGTAGTGATAGGAAAGGCTTCTTGTTCGGCATCAGTATTGGAATTAGGGAGTATAAAGTCCCACATTCCGTGACACTCAACTACTTCCTCTTCTTCTCCTTCAGATGGTATAACTGTTTCTTCTTCTTCTTCTTCCTCAGGATCTGAGTCCGCATAAGATATAACATTAGGAGGTTTGGACTCGGGTTTCTTGAAATTCCTATATGGTTTCTTCGTTGAAGATTCTGATACTTGTTTCTTGATCTCAACCATTTTGTTCGACATAGTCTTAAGGACTTTTTGAAGGCCCTCCATGTCATATGGATCCTTAGTGTTCTTTTTCTTAGAGTCGTCTTTAAAGGACACTTTTTTAGATTTTCTTTCTTCCAAGGCAGTTTTCTTTTCTAAGGCGATTACACTTTTTTCTACAGCGAGTGCTTCCTTCATGTTTTCGGCTAATGTGGGCTGTTTGGCCCTATCAACAAATATCGCAATGTTTGAAGGCAAAGCAGTGATATACCACTCGCTTCTAACTTGTTCGCTTGGCTTATCATCAGTGGGGATCTTGTTCAAGAGTTTGTTAAATCTGGAGTTGAACTCCTTGATGGGTTCTCTTGATTCGATCCTTAAATTTGAAATATCATGGACAAGTGTAGCTAAGGATTTGTCATCACCGTATTTGGTGAGAAACTGTTCCTGGAAGATATTCCAACTCGTGATGGATCCAGAGGGTAAGGAAAAATACCAAGACCCTTCAGATCCTTGCAGTGAATAGGGAAACAATCTTACTACCACATCTTCTTCAGTGACTCCCTTTAGATTGACTGAAAGCATACAATTGTTAATATGTTCTTCTGCAGAAGTTCCAGCATCTGGATTGAATTTGGGTAACCATTTTTCGGGGTAATCGGGTAATGGATGTAAAGGTGCAGGCATGGTAACTGCACCAGGACTTCTCCATGGTTTTTGGGCCATTTTAGGATTACCGACGATTGCTTGTGGTGTTCGAGGTGCTTGAGGTGGAGGCGGAAGTACAGACTGAAAAGATTGTGATGCTTGAGATGAAATCCCTTGGTGAACAACTATATGAAGTGGTGAAGTGGGTGTATGACTTCGCATAGGTGATGATGAAATGGAAGATGATGGGGAAAGGGTTTCGCTACCAGAACCTTCAGTGGTCTTTTTGATCCTTTTTCTTTCGGGTAAAGGAAATTCAGGTGGCTCAATACCTAACTTTTCACTTTGGAGTCTGGTAAGATGAGGGGGTAAGCGAAATTGCGAAGTGTGACTGCCTTGTGATACTTCAGATCTAGGAGGGGAAATTGAGAAGCCTTGAAGTTTCTGGATGATGGATTGAACTTCAAGGGACTTCAGACTTAAGTGTTCTAAAGTATGATGTAATTGAGAAATAGTGGTTGATTCCTCTTCGTCTCGTCTGGATACTGGAGATTCAGAATGCGAACGAGATATTTGAGGAGAGGTGGAGGGTGAGTTCCTCTTTGAATGGTTTGTAGATGTTGGCTTACTCGCCATTCATAGCGGATGGCCCTCCTTCTAGCGCCAGAAATGTTGAGGCCTCGGAAATCGTTGCCACAACATCGGGGATAACCACCTGGTCCGGACCTTGGTACAGCTCCTTTTCCGTTTGGAATGGTGGCTCCGACTGGAGATAACGGGACCAGTTTCCCGATAATGAAATAAAAGGGATGGATGGGTGACGAATAAATTGTTTAAATGATAGGCGACTAAATTATTCTATTGAAAAAAATAGGAAAACTAATACTAATCCCGGGAACAACTTATTCATTCAGAATGTAGCATTAAATAATCTTTATCTATTTATCAGGCATATAGATGACTCTTTAAAATAAATAAAAGATGTTAAATCATTCAAAGATTGCTTCACATGAATAGTCACAATGAAGCGATAAATACAAATTACTACATTCACTGTTCATATCATCGATACATATATACGTCTGAAAGGGAAGCATGCGATAAACAACCAATAGTGGAATGCATAAGGAATGCTGTGA
>APFE031141579.1:0-12054 GCA_000404065.3 Pinus taeda
GTTGCTTTAAATTACATAAACTAATATAATAATGATTTGATAAAACATTATTATTTTGAAATCCTTTTGATTCTGTATTGTTAGACGATAATGATATATTGTTTATTAAGAAAGCTTAGGCTACCAAAGAATTTGCATAGCTTTTGTAAACTGCATTTCATTAATTTCGGTAATGTGAAATAGAGTTGTTTTAGAATTAAATGGTTTAAAAGTTGTTATTATATTTCACTCAATTTAATTTTTAAATCTTCCCATTAAGATCTAAATAAAAATAGAGTTATAGTGTGAGTAATATTAAATATAAAGAAATTAAACAATTTTTTGGAGATTAAATTATTTGTAAATAAAAAAAAAAAAGAAAAATAAAATTATGTTAATTATTTTCATTCATATCATTATTAATATATATAATAAGTATTATATAGTAGTTAGTATCTGTTATTAGTTTAAATATAGTTAAATGGAAATGAAAGTGAAAATGTTATGTTAAAATGGTGCTTTTTGGTGAACATCATATCTCATTTTCTTGAATTCCTCATATACCTTGGGGTAGGAATCATAAAAATTGTGCCTAAATAAAACAAATTCAACAAAGTTGGGAAAGAAGATCATAAAACTTAGTAACTATATATCAATAAAACCTTCTTAATGAAATTAGTAAAGATCTGCTCACAAGATTCTAAAACTAATTCATTTTTATTAATTTAATTATATTAATTGAAATGGAAGCTTTATTGTATCATTATTGCTTCAAGGGAAAGAAATTTAATAAAAAGAAAAATTCAAATTAAAAATTAATAAGAAAAATAACTATGATTAATAGAAATTGGAGATGAAAATGGAGGGAAAAAGCCATAAAAAAAAGACAAAAAAAATAGAAATAAAAATTAAAAGGTATAACTATAAAAATAAAATAAAAGTTATTGGGAAAAGAGTTTTTAATTATTTTTCTTCTTTAAAATTTGGTCCAATCTAATTTGAAATATGGAGAAAAAAACTATAATTCCAGAATAGAAACTATAGAAAGAAATAAAATTAAAAATAAAAACGTAAAATAAAAAAAGTAACTAATAGGATAATGGAAGTTACTAAACAATGCTCATAATAAGACCTCAACCAATAACTTTACGAATAAATAAATTTAAATAATAATAATTCAATAACAAAATTTGAATTCCCAATGTTCAGCGATGGATAAGAGAAAAAAAATTGGTCAAAGACAAATTAATACACACTCAAAGATAAAATTGAATGTGTAATACCATGTTGGTAACACCAATCATAATGATGTAAATAATGATTATTTATTTATATTGAATTTGAATTATTGAATTTAAAAAAAAAAACATAAAAAATAAATAACAAGTGATTTATTTTAACATTTTGTGTTTAATTTTTTTGTACGTTTCGTAAAGGAATCCATCACCTTGACACAAGTAATACTAATAACCTGTGTCATGATTATTTATTTATATTCATTTTGAATTGTTGAATTAAAAAAAAAAATAACAAGTGATTTATTTTAACATTTTGTGTTTATGATTAACAAGTTTAGAGAGGGATTTGAACCTTGGATCTCTTAGTTTTCACATATTTCACATTACTTCGATCAACAATTAAGCTACCCTTGAAAACATTTTGCGTTTATGATTAACAAGTTTAGTGAGAAATTTGTGTAGCTCTCTTTAGTTTTCAAAAATTAATAATTTACGAAAATCAATGCTATTAGAAATATTGTGATATTAAGATCTAGCGTGAGCATAAGCAAAGCATTCTAAGATAAAGTGTTTTCCATTAGTGTAGATGATTTTTGTGAATCTCATTACTTGCTTGTTTGAGATGATTCTTTAGGATTCCAAGGATCTCACCACAAGTGATTAAATAAATTTTTGCATTAGGAACTTTGAAATTGACAATGTTAGGTGTTCATATAAAGTGTTAAAATTTGTGATAGATACTATTGTGTCACCATTATGCAAGGTGTAACCATTTGTGTCACCACATTTCACAATCATTTACAAAATTCTTCAAATATCCTTCTTAAGGAATTTCCTTACCACTTTGTCCATTTTGCATTGGATCGTATGAGATACTTATCATTAATGAGGATCCCACTTGGTGAAACAATTCCTTTCAAAAGTTGCTATTGAATTTTGAGCCAATAACTTAACTTCCTTTATCTTTTTTCTAGATACTCAAATGGAGTGAGCATGTTATGTTAATCACTTTGTGACTATAAATATGATATTTGTTCTCTCTTGTGGACCACCACTCCTCTTGGAAAGATGTGTTAAGGAACCTATTGAGGAAAACCTCTAACTTAACTCAAGAGAGTAAACACCTTCCAACCTTATCCATCAAAGAAGGAAACTTATAAAATTAATGGAGTCTTGGTTGTAGTAGATTCTCTAATCAAGCTTTAGCTTTCCCAAAAAGATAAATCAAATTAAGTTAAAAAATGAAAAAGACATTATAACAACTTGTTTTACTATTGATCAAGAATCCAAAATGTAACAAAATACATGCGCATTATTTATTTTTCCTTCAAAGCATCATGCATCCCATTCTTGCTAGACTTCATATATTGAAATGAACAAAAAATAAATGTAGAAAATTAATTGGGCGTTATTAACATTGAAAAAATGCACTATGTTTCTCTAAGAAAGGATTTGTATCATGAACCAACGATGATCCTTTAATTATCAAATTTAATGATCCTTTAATTGTTGAATCACAAATTAAATTGATTACCAAATTTTTTCAACCTCACTAGCCAAAAAGGCAATTGATCAGAAAATGATCCTGATCCTCCTATATCTCTCTCCAAATTAAGAAAAATCAAGAAAAACAAATAACCCATCAAATTGATCTAGAAAAAATGAAAGTTTTTTAGGGAAGAAATTTAAATGGAGGTGTTGACAGTGTTGGGAATCTGTCAACCAAGGGGGTCTCACCGATGTGAAGTCCCAATTAGACCTCACACCGTTCAAAGTAGGAGCCCCATCCAGAGTATCAGCTCGAGTGCCATGTATCGTTGTAGATTTGTCTTGGCTACAAAGTTTAGCACAATAGAGTAATACACATGTATTTTCAGATCAGCGAGTGACATTTCCTTGTGAAATATTCAATTGCAAAAAGTATCAAGGTCCTTATATCGAAAGGGAAGATAAAAGTGGGCCCTTTAAAGATAATTAATAGTATTAATATAGAAAAATCATACGAGAATATACATATGAATGAATCATTGATAAACCAACGAAATAGTTCGCATGGAAGCAATGATTATTAAAGAAAATACAACACACCTTCAACAAGATAAGTACCAAAGCCACCGAAATAGTTCAATTTCCTTAATACAGATGATATCAACATGCATCACAAACATTCAAAGAATAGTCTTACAATATTCACGACATATGCATGAAATCGTGTTGGCTCAACGAGCTTCTGAATTAAGTGAAAGCTCCAAGATACATCAAGACAATTAACACCACTATCCCAATAGTGGAGCATTAGAGCTGTCACTCGTTCCTCCAAAACAAATATCTTCCTCTCCAATGCTTGGTAGGAGGAGCCAAGGTGAAAATACCTTTGCATAAGTTATGAGGGTGTATATATAACAAATTGGGTGACCATTCACCTCCTTGTCACTCTTGGACTACCCTCATGATTGTTTGACTTCTCTATGACTCTTTGACACCTTCATGACTTTTCACATTCTATGGATGACTCTTAGACTTCCACTTTACATTACATTTTGTCTTTTTCTTTTGATATTTACATAATTACATCCAAAAGAGATGTGGAAAGACACATCGACACACATGAAATTGTGGTGACACTTACATAAGTTACAACTTGGCAATGATAATATGGACTTCATGATATGGCGGTAGTGCTAAGTTGTTCTGCTTACTACTTTGTCTTCAATAAGATATGTATCCAATACTTCATCTTCATATGAGATATGATTTGTTCTACATATCCACCCTCCAAAGGCTTGTGAATGAGTATGGAGTCTTCATGATGTCCTAATCTTTGATCTTTTGTCGTACTCCAGTGTTCTTTCATCTTCTCGCCTGATGACCATCATATCACTTCAGCTCCTTAGCTATCTTCTAGCATGGTCTCCTTCTCCTTTTCTTCCATCCTAATCATATCATGATAAGATAGAGTACTTGTAACTGAAAACCACTCACGACAAGGCGAAATCAGTCTGAAAACTCTTAACCTAACATGTTTCATGAAATCATTTATTAGGGTTGGAACAAGGTGACTGATTTAAGTGATTGAACTAGGGATTGCACAGTTTTAGAGGCTAAGGTTTGGGATTCATGCATGAGACTACACAATGTGTAGTTCAGGATGGACAGGGTCAAAGGATTGCGTAGTTGAGGGGCTGATGAGCTCAAGGTTGGGGTTTGAGGTTTTTGGTTTCCCAATGCACATTTCTAGAAGGACTGACTCAAGGAACTGTTCAGTTGAGGAACTCAGGAGGTCATGCTTGAGGCTTGAGGCTTGAGGTTTCCTAATGCACATCTTTAGGAGGCTAGGCTACGTGACTACGTAGTTGAGGGCTCAAGAGCTCAAGGTTGAAGCTTGAGGCTTTCATAATGCGTAGTTCTGGTAGGACAGCAAGCTGGGAGATTTTGTAGTTTATGGGTTCTAGGGCTCAAGATTGAGGATTTAGGTTTGAAGTTTCCCAATGCATATTCTTGGAGGGATAAAGATATCATATATTGTGTAGTTGAGCAGTTCAAGGAGTCAAGCTAGAGGCTTGATGCTTGACATTGTGCAATGCAAAGTTGAGGTTGACTAGGAGGCGATGATTACACAGTTATGGAGGTCAAGGTTCAAGGATGGATACTGTGATTGAGTAGTTTATAGTTTCGAGAGGAAAGGTAATGGATTAAGGGTTGCACCTATGCAATGCACAATTTAGGAGGGTTAAGTGAGGTCAAGTTGCCCAGGAGTGGACTTTTTGGATGAGACTAAGTATGGAATCAGTGAGACGAAAGTGGATAAGGACAAAACTTGAGCATGATCTCACACTTAGAACAGTTGAATACATAACATTGATCACGTAAAATACATGAACAACATACTTCCCCCAATGTGATGACATTGCGACAACTTTACTCGAGTGTAACACTAAAGGTACACCTTGTGATGACAGTGACGACACACGCGACAATGCATAAAACTTTGGGAATGAGTATAAAAAATGTATACATGAATAGAGGGACTCATAAAAACCAAAGTTACCCTTTGAAACAAGCCAAAAACCCACTTTACATTATAAGTGACACTTCCCATGCCAAAGATGATATTTTCTATATGAAGATAAAAGTGTGAATGACACTTGCGATATGTGAAAGATGATGAAAGAGACACATTCCATAGAAACGATAACATGAAAGTGACACTAATTAAAGTGAAAGCAAGTGAAAGTGACAGCCAAAAACATGAAAAAGACGCTTGTGAATGCATAGGCGTGAAAAAATGGCATTTTGAAAAACTCACAGAACTAGAAGTACAAACACAACCAAAAGTAAAAAATCATCAATGACAATGCACACCGACTATTGACATGAATTGAACATTGCACATGCATTATCTTGGTGGACTATGCTAGGCCTGTTCAAGTTTGCATGAAGAAAATCGCTCATGAGCTCATTACATTTTGAGCATGTGTGAGAAGGTGACTTTGACACTTAAAATCCAAGAAGGGAGCCTAGATACTTCACAAATTATCAACCAACCAAGAAGTGACTATGAACAACTGATCACAAGATCCACAGTTGGCTCCAAAATTCAAGTATAGGAAAATTTTTGGAGGGTGTTTGTTGCAACGACAACACTTGGTGACACACTGGTAGAACTCCAACTTCTCTGTGTGGTAAATTCTTTGTGTGGGTTCTAGTTCTTCAGGTAGTATTGATTCATCATTTAAATTACTTTTGCCTACCCACATACCCCATGTATAAACATAGACCCCTATATCCTTCCTGAGTTGAACTCAATCATAAAACCAACTATACCACAATGTTTTGAATTAGGAGAAGGGTAATGTCACTCATGAGCTTAAGATATTCAGAGTATACTTTTTCATCTCTGGTGTTGATCCACTGCCAGCAAGTCTGGATAGTAACCTGACAGAGTAACTTCAAGAATAGAAAAATTGCTACGCTGCCAGTGAGCCTCAACAGTACCCTGATAGAGTTGCTTGCTTCACATCCCCGCGCAGGAAGCCTTTCTCTTATTTAACCCTTTATTTGTTTATTTTATAAAGGACTATGCATTGGCACTTATTCATTTCATGGGTGGAAGTGGGATCCCAACTTATTGAGAGAAGAAGAGGTTGTTCCTTCAGAGAATCATATATAAAATCTCTGATATTAGCTTGCATGTTTAGATTTTCCCCTTGTCCTTATCTACTTGATCGGATCAACATGGAAAACAATGAAACATAAAGAATTGAGTGTAGGTAAAATTTTAGGGGCTATTTGCATGTGGGATAATTTTCCATGCTTTAAAAAAAAAATTCATGAATTTCCAATTTTTTAGAATATGATTTGCCCAAATTTTATAGTATAAGAATATTTTACCTTACAAAACACCAACATTTTATAGATGTTATACAAAATCATTATAAATATGAATATTTTAACAAATTTATTTCTCGCTAAAATCCAACCCTTTAAAAATTAAAATGAAAGTATATATAGAGAATTATAGTCCTAAAGAGATTGCAAGATTTTGGGAATACAAATATTAACACTTCACTAAAAAATAATATATAATTTGTTGCAAACTTTCTGGAAACAAAATCAAATAAAGACTAAAAATAAAACTAAGTCTAAAATGGTTGCAATGTGTCTCTAATGGTTGAAAATGGATCTAAATTCCTTTGAAATAGGAATGCCCTATCACTTCTCCTTCGACTGGCAATGATCTTGTGCATGGGAATCTAGGATTAACCCTTGTTCATTGATATCCTGCCTTAAGAACCTCTTCCATATGTTAACTAACTACCACCTCATCCACCATATTTCCTGTTCTTGAATTGATCCTCGAATCCTGAATCGACCATTTTATTGTTTAAACTTATTCTTGGATATGTTAAAATAATCATCGAATGCTAATATTTTGTCAAAGAATTTGGTATTTCAACTTATGTGCTGGATTATTCTGTTATTACTAGATATTCATAAGGATCTTTAATACTCCTGAAGATATTCACAAAATCCCTAAAAATCTAGATTTAGTCCTGAGTTGCTAATCATAAATCTATGATTATTTTTCCGCCCTTCATTTAACATGCACCCTTACAAATATATGCAGCTTATTTTGCTATATATTCTACAAGTCTTTAAGTAGTCCTGTATGGATACATTCCTTTATTTATCCTACAAGAATTTGCAATTGAAGTTGTTTCCTATAGAAAACTTGAGGAATTTTTCACATAACCCTATAATCCACATCATATAATTTGTAGAATATGATTTGGTTTGATATATAACCAAATTTCATGTAGACCACAAAGGGAACAACCATGATTTTCCAAGTTTTGTATTCTAATACTACTTCAAAAGTGTTTCATTGCAATTTTTAGTATCATTTCTGTAGGTGATGATCTTCTCATTACACAAATTTTATCTGTAATTACCTACCTCTAATATTTATTGGATTTCAAGATAAAAACATGGCTTTGCAATCTTGTTAATTCTCTAAACAAAAAGGGCACTCCTTTCTGAGTATTGGTCATTATAATTCACTTCTAAAGATACATCCACTTTATCGCCATAGAACTCCCAATTTGATACCCAACACACCTATAAACATGCTCATTATTTTCATTAGCAAGAAGAAATGAAGGATTCAATATTGTGCAACATATTTTGCATCATTGAATTCAAGTAAATGCCATTTCAATTCAAATGCTATCAAGAATCATGCATCAATGGTAAGTTATTCCTTTACCCTTGAGTGTGATCTTCTTTCGAGATTTTGAGCCCATCCATGTGCATCTTAGAATGTTGGCATTATTTCATCTCCCTTGTACTCTTTTTCCAAATTAACAAAAGGGTTGTTGGCCTTTTTATGCCAAATGTATGGCAGTCGTATCTTTATTTTGAATTCCAAGTGGTCGTATATGACCTTGATATGCCATCCTGCCCACCATGAAATTTGTTCCACCTCAGTGGAAAAATATGATTTGTGATCATTAAATATATCTGATAAACCAATGCAATCCATTAACGCAGAAGTTACACATATAAATCCTCTCATAAACTTGTAACTTTCTTATATGAAACCCTAACCATTTTGTTTCATTCCTAAACAATATTTAGCCTCCATCTATAGCCACAACAACTGAAATTTTTATGTTGTTATTCTCTTTTCGTATCAATTTTTTGATCTAGCATTCTGATTGTATTTGATAGTCATTGAAATGAAATTTTCCTGAAATCCGAGAACACAATACCATAAAAAACAAAGTCAAATCTCCACATATGTTTTCTTCTTATTATTTTGACTATTTAATAGATAGATTGTCTTCCACCTTTATGCATTCCTAGATTCCACTTTGACATTGAGTATCCAAAACTTTCCCAATTCTTACACTTTGGCCTTGTCTATGAAGGGTTTTGTGAATTATCTTTGGTTAGGTGTCCCACCAAGCCAAATCTAAGAGAGTTATTTTTAAAAGACAACTTTGCAAAAAAGTTAGAAAGGAACACATTTTCCATTAAGCTAGGCGAAGTGAGATGATTTCATGTTTTTCCTAATGCTTCATATATGTTGCAACAACTTATTCTGCCAGATTTCCTCGTATCTAGACCTAGGTACTTTCACATTAATTTTGCACATGAAATGAACTTCACAATGACAATTGCATCTTGAATATGGTACCTTAAACTATTAATATATCCAGTTATTTGATATTGTTTTAGAATGTCGTATCACTCTGTCTCAAAATTAGAGAATGCTTGTCAATAGTTTGTAGGAAAACCTTTCCTCCCTGATTGCTCCACCAACTTGGCACAAATTCATCATTTTCTTGCCTCTTGTACATGTAATCTCATGATAAGATGCTTCTTGCTTTAGCTTCATCTTTCCCATTTTTAATCTCCTTGGATTCTATTCAAAAAATTATTAATCTTAAAAGAAATGCTCTATTTATTGGATCCAGTCCATCAAATTTTCTGATTTAGTGATCGTTAACCCACAAATTATGCATTACCAAATTTCATTTACCTATTGGTGAAGGTGTTGTTTTTTGTAGCCATTGTGTCATCACTATGGTGATCTCGATGTCATAAATGCATGGTATGCTATGAAAAACACTAATACACTTGTTTCCAAAATAATTCAAACCTTGTAGGAGTTGACAACATCAAAACATGTTGTGAAGAAAACCATAAGGGGATTGCAGGGAGGGGTAGGGGATCTATTTGGTAAGTGGTTTTTTGTCGAGGGATTGTGCATTTCTCTAGATTGAGCCACGTATGAAATTTGTTTTAGAAAAAACAACTTATTCTAGACCCAACCCCCTTCATTAAATGTCGAACCACCTAGGGGGTCTGCAAATAAATCACCTCCATTGATTTGTAGGTGCAACTAATTTATGATCCCTAGCATTGCAACACGAATGTTGCAACTCCCAAGGCTACCAACTTAAATTATCAACCCAGGGTTCGTACAAACTTAAGAGGTGTCGGAACTATATGTGCAGCATAAATGTGTCCTTATTTCATTGATTTGATGTAATTGAGTGAACTTCATGAAATCAAAGCCTAAACTAATTGCAGAAATGGAAATGTTACTTTGAAAAGAAATTAATCCTAGGCAATAACAACAATTTGTAATTGAAATCCTAAGAGCATGAATTCAAATAAGTAGTCCTAATGTACTTTGCATGTCCTAATTGGTTTCTATTATTCCTCAATCATGCATATAGAGCCTAGGGGTCACAATTCAAGCCTAAGAGACAAAAACCAAGCTTTTGGAACAAATCTAGTCAACTTTATACATGCTACACGAGTGCTACAAGCAAAACAAAATTACTACATGAGGAGATAATTC
Organism: Pinus taeda; assembly: GCA_000404065.3. Lineage (NCBI taxonomy): Eukaryota > Viridiplantae > Streptophyta > Pinopsida > Pinales > Pinaceae > Pinus > Pinus taeda. Next base: position 10,090 of record APFE031141579.1, read on the forward strand.
ACCAAATGACCAAGTAAATCAAATGAAAATGGGATGTGAGTTTTTTCTTTTTTTTATTAATTAGGATGTTTGAGTACTCCATTCCAAGTCAAATCACTCCAAAATACCCATGTTAGCATGTGCTAAAAAATTGCAGAAAATTACTACTCGAATAACTAGAAATTCAAGAACTAGTGAGCTAGTTAACCTATCAAATACCTAACCTAATCATGTGAAAATGAATTGGGGTAGATTTTTTATTAACTTGAAATTTTTTATGACCTAATACAAGTGGATTCAACTCAAATGAATCTCATTAACATGTTCTAAAAAATAGCAGAAAACTACTAGTTTTTGTTATAAGGGACTTCCATAAATTCTAGTTTTGTGAACTAGTAAACCAATCCAAGTAGCTCAATGATGAATATTGTTGGTCACTTTAATTTCTTATTAGTTAAACAGTCGAGTGCCACATAAATTGTCAACCCGGGAAAGTCCGATTATTTCAAAGGCAACTACGTACTGTATGTACTCAATTTTAATAACACTAAAAAGCTGTAGTATAAGTAAATCACACCCTGTTAAATCGTTACTCTGTGTTATAGCAGTTATAATCTATTGCAGGTATCTAATAAGAGATGGATAATTAATTAAAAAGAATAAATATGCAAAAGAAAACAATGGTTGTCATGTAACAAAGGATTAGGACCCTATCCTCAGAGTAGGAACATTCAGCACCTGCCTCTGTTATCCAGTTCACCAAATTACTCTGTAAATCCTAATCACTGGTGAGGCACTCATGTAATAGCATCAATCGATTAAAAGAGAAATAGAGTTTTAGCAAAAGTAAAATAACATCCAGAAACAATACTCATTAACAAGATATGGACAAAAATCACACTTAACACACAACATAAAGGAAATGGGTGAATCTTGTGATGAAGGTGGACCCTGTCCTTCTCACAAGATTCCTCAGGACATGGAAACTAAGATAAAATACTCAGAACAAAACTTTATTCATTCGTCAATGTACCACATTACAGAAAAGATTCAGTCTCGTTCCTTCAACTACAATCCTTGTGTTACAGCTTGTTCATCCCCCCTCTAATGTAGATGTCTCCTCTTTATAGAGGAGACATCTATTACAGAATATTTTCATTATAGATTCTAGTTCATCCCTTTGTACAAAAATAAGGAAATCAGTTTCCCGTCAACAGAATGCTGTTACAGTAATTTAGATTATGAGCGTTATGACCAATGTAATAGTTTCTTCAATAATCGATCAGGTTCCTTTGTTGTTGCAAATCTAGTACGCAAATCTCAACTGTCTCCTTGAGATTTGCATGTGTTCTTGCTGTTTCAGCTTCGAGGTTCGTGTTGTTCCCGCTGTTTCAGCAACTGCGAAATATAATCCTGCCAGCTTTAGGCAGTTTCAACAATTGTTCAGCAACTCAGTCAATTTCAAAGATCAATTATAAAGATAGCATGATTATGTGTTAAATAATTAAACATATAGCAATGAGAAGAGTCACTGTATACCTTTAGAATGATTGAGTCAAAACACTAGAAAGGACTTTCAAATATGGGTTGAAAAGGGTAATATTATGACAAAATATAAGGTCAAAGATAGACAATATGGGGTCCTAACATCCCCCCCAACTGAAAGGGTTGCATGTCCGCATGCAACTTCTACTCTGAATCTGAGTCAGAATACTGGGATGAACAGTGAAAATTGCTTATGCAGTAAGTATAGAAAGTGTTGTCAACCATGTCTATGAACCCTTGGACACTCTGAAGTTTCTGCCATGCTGCCAGCTCCTCCTTTTTGGTCAATTTGAACTGAGCCTTGTATTGTTGTCCAGGTAGCCATAGAAGAGGGAAGTGAAAGTGGTAACCAATCCATTGTTCAGCACACTATCGAATGCATTTAACGTAATTAGGTATTCGTGAGATTGCTGCCTGAAGATTGAGAGGGTTATAAGGGTG
>APFE031141580.1:0-10032 GCA_000404065.3 Pinus taeda
AGAGGACAAGTTGCGAGTACTGCGGCAGGCACCATCAGCGAAACCAATATAAGGCGTATTAGACATCTGCACAAGAAGCGAAAGACACAATAAGCGACAATCAAGCCTATTAAAACTGACACACATACACAACACACTTGCTAGAGTACATGTATATACAAAATGAAGTGTACCAGCATCACGCATAGTACTTTTTCAAATATAGCCCGTTTCGGGGCTGTGCGAGAGGGTTTCCTTCATAATCAATTAGCTCATAGGCCCTTTTTTGCAAAACCCTCTTGACAATGTAAGGGCCTAGCCACATAGATTCAAGCTTTCTTGCTCCTAGCTTATCGTTTGCCTGATCGTATAGCAGAACTAAGTCTCCCTCGACAAAAGAACGTGGATGTACAGTCTGGTCAAAGTGAGATTTGACTCGCTTCTTCTGTGTTTCGATGGCCAAATTGGCTAGGCAACGAGTCTCATCTAGCCATTCCAGATAAAGGAGACATTCTTCTAATGGGGTGGTGTTGGGAAGTAACTCAACAGCTAATCTTAACGAAGGGATTTCACACTCAATTGGAAGGGCAGGCTCTAGTCCATAGACTAGTTGAAATGGAGTGAAACCAGTGGCATCCTTCACGGAGGTTCGGTAAGCCCACAAAGTAGGGAACAACATCAAATGCCAGTTAGACTTGTGCATGCCAACGATACGCTGAAGCATTGTAACCAAAATCTTATTGATCACTTCAACTTTGCCATTGGACTGAGGGTAGTATGGAGTAGAACTATCGTGCTTTAAGCTTAGCTGGGTTGTTAGTTCCGTCATCATATGATTCCGGAAATGCTTTCCGTGATCAGTGACGATGGCTTGAGGGACACCGAATCGCGAAATAACGTGGTTGAATAAAAATTGCGCTGTTGTGTGACCGTCTTCAGTCAGTGTAGGCATTGCCTCGGCCCATTTAGTAAAGTAATCGACGGAAACGATGATAAACCCATGCGCCCCGACCGAGCGAGGGTTACAGGCCACATAATCAATGCCCCATTTTGCAAAAGGGCCGACGGTAACAACAGGGTGCAAAGGAGCGGGGGGTGCTCGCATCTTCCACTGGAATATCTGGCACTCATGACAGGAACAGACAGCAAGAATGCAATCCTTAAAGATAGAGGGCCAAAAGTAGCCAGCACAGAGGATTTTTTGGGCAGTTGCATATCCGGACATGTGACCACCACAAGCACCTGAGTGGCAGTCATTCAAGACTCGCTCAGCTTCCTCGTGAGTAAGACAACGGCGGAGAACAATGTCAGCACTGAGGCGATATAAGGTATCCCCAATGATACGATGTGGTTTAGATTGATGACGAATCCTTCGCCGAGCATCTTTAGACACGCCCGGGCGAAAGGAGGACGTTTGCAGATATATAATGATGTCACCGTACCAGGGGTCGAGGGTGCTGATGAGAAACAAAGTCTCATCCAGAATGTGATCCTCTGTATGAGAGGGCGAAGAAGAAGATGGCAAAGAGCAAATTAATTCAGCAAAAACGAGCGATTTCTTTGACTTGGCGGTAGCGAATTCCAAGTCAAACTCTTGGAGGATGATAATCCACTTTGGGTACTTGCCCCCCAGCAACTGGCGTGACAAGATATACGTCATGGGGTTGCAATTGGAAATCACAGTAGTAGTGCGCAGCAGAATATAGTGACGGAAACGTTGGATAGCGCAAACGACGGCTAACGCCAACTTCTCGACATAAGCATATCGAGCTTCCGTATCTAAAAGGTTTCTACTGAGATAATAGATAACATGCTCAGTGTCATCATCGTCGGTTTGAACAAGAACCATGCCGATAGTGGTGTCAGCGGCAGCTAAATACAGGGTGTAGTCATGATGATAGTTTGGGGGGCGAAGCAATGGAGCACAAACAAGGAGACCCTTGAGTCGTTCAAAATATTCTTAAGCCATGGTATCCCAATGAAAAGGGACATCTTTTTTAAGTAATCGTGTAAAACCTTTAGCCACCTCGGCATAGTTTGGAACGAAACGACGTAAAAAATTCGCTTTACCTTGCCAGCTCTGCAATTGTTGTAAGGTAGCAGGGGGAGGAAGATTAACTATGGCTTCGACTTTGAGGGGATCCAGTCAGATGCCCTCGTGGGAGACGAAAAATCCTAGAAGACGACCAGATTCTACGCAGAAGACACACTTGTGAGGATTAAGTCTGATTCGGTAGTGTCGACAGCAAAGAAATATCTCGCGAAGGTGAGTAGGGTGGTCCTGACGTTTGGCTGAATGAGCTGGAAGATCATCCAGGTATGGCTGTACAATGTGTCGTATGTCATGAAAAGCGTAGGACATTGCACGTTGGAAGGTAGCGCCGACATTTTTTAGACCGAAAGGGAGCTTCTTAAAGCCGGTTTTATTTAACCTATCCTGCTCACAGATTGGGTTTCTAATATTGTACCTGTCACTAAGAAACAGGGAACTATCCGCGTTTGTGTCGATTATCGTGATATTAATCAGGCCTTTCCTAAAGATAATTTCCCCACATCGTTCATTGATCAAATTATTGACAAGTGTGCGAGAAGCGAGATGTATTCTTTTATGGACGGTTTTTCTGGTTACAACTAGATCAATATTGCTCCCACTGATCAAAACAAGCCCAAAATGGGTCTAGCAACAATCAATTCACGCCGCTATGCAAGTTCCTAGTTGTATACTAAAAGGTGGATTATGAAGACCAACCTGGAATCCAACGCAAATGTCAAAGTAGAGTTGACCCTCCGGCTCCCTTGCTTCAGAAGGTCACAATCCTAGCGATCCTCGCGAACGGACACCTGCACATGCAAAGACCGAGACAACTACAAGCATAAAATCCACCAAAATACAACTATATTTCAGTCAGAAAGGAAATAAATCAAACATCATAATAGGCAATGAGATTGGAACCATAATAGCAGTTGTTTATTAATGAATAATAGGCAGAGAAATATACAACCAAGGTTCTGACGTTGAACCTATTCTCTAGCTGGGCGAACAGCTATGTATGCCTTGCAATAGACCTTCTCTCTCTCAGGATTCCGGCAGCATAACCTCCCTATACTTCAAGACTCTTACTATCACTCCAGACAAGCATAATCACAACTAGCATTACTCTAGAACTCCCAGAACTAGCTTGTCTAATGCATGAGGACAGACTTTTATAAATGGAGAAGGGAGGAAGATTCAATGCACTAGGACGCCCATTGTGGATCGACATTATCTTCGAAAAGCTACTAAGGATAGGTGTCAAGGATAGATGATGACTCTCGACCTCTGTCAGATGGATTTTTCCTTCAAAAGACTTCATGATCTGAAAGGAAAAAACATATGGGTGTGCGTTTGCAAAAAATCATTACCAAACTTAGTTGGCGCAAGTGTTGTTCTAGGACAAAGTGCTAATGGGCACGCCCCTTTTTGAGGATCTCAATGATTGGTGCGGATAAGACACTGTGTACCTGCGCCAATGGAAAAAGGGCACTTTTCAGGGATAATTTGCAGAAGGTGTCTTCAGGGAACATGAAGTACATACTCAGGGGAACATAATGCAAGTGTTTTTAGGCTATGTCACTGCTCACATGTCCCGGAATGTATCCTCCAATGTACGAAAACAAGGGTAACAGGGACGGTGACCAATGGTGATAAATTACTGTGTAACACTAACTCAATCTCAAGCTGTTAAAAGATTTGATCTACTCTTTAGTTAATAAATAAAATCCTTTGCAAAATTTTCCAGGAGTTCTTCTAACATTCATCGTGCAAGCCTAGTTAATTTTCTAGTGAAACTGACGGCTCTTTTTCCCATTAATTGACCAAGATCTAGCAGAATATTATCATATTAGGGATTTTAATATTTTTCTAGCCCACACCCTTGGAGTTGAGGAATTAGTTCCTCCCAATACAACCTTATTGGTAAATTGAGACATATCAACAAACCTATGGAGAATATTAGTAAAGACCAAAGTGAACAAGAATACAATTATTATTTTTATGAATGATATGGAATGAAACCATTCACGTATGCTTGATTGTTTTCTGCTATGGGGACAATGGCTCTTATAACATAAATTGGATCACTTTTAAGTACATCTACTATGACATTAGGCCTCCTCCATCACTACATTCTAGATTTTCACATCTTTCCCCTATAAATTCATATGATTTGTAATGGTAGTTAGTTACATCATGATCTTCAAGGTCTTCTAATATAATGTGTCTTTTTTGTTCTATTAATTTTTTTTCCTGGTAATTCGTTATACTTTTTGATAACTACCTGCTGGACAAAAAATATGGTATGGCTGAGAACTTATGATATAATGAAAGTTATTAAATTAACAAAAAAGGAAAAACATGTCTATATCCATGCAAGAGAGATCACTTGTTTATAAAGAGATACATGTCGAAATTTTTAATGACCAAACAACTAAATGGAATGACATAAATAGGGTGCTAAATTTGTTATAAACACTAATTGGATTAAAGAATGATAAGAAAATAAACAATGAAATGTTTTCTATGATATTTTACTATAAATTTGAAAACTTATAAAAAAAATTATAAGTATTTAAAAACAAATAATATACATATACGGATTGACGCATTATATGCAACACTCTGAGTTAGATTGGTATAAAATAGTTAAAGAATCATGCATTCTCAATATATAATTTATAGTTGTAAATAATATTTTGAGTCATATATATACTTTTATAAAATTAGTGGATTTAAATAGATTACAATTAAAACAAGATAATTTGAAAATAATTTCTACAATCACATTACTGTTCTCATAAAATTTATAAATTAAATTTATGTTTTCAAGAATGTTTATAGAAATAATGATGGAGACTAAACATGTTTTGTTGGAAGATTATAAAAATATGGCACTAAAATAAAGAAAAATCCCTTGCACTCTTATGAAACCAATATATATACTAACAAGCATCTACCATATATAGGAACCAACTAGTTTCTAGTCTCATTTATGTTGTTATTAACCATTGAAGTATGGACAAATGTAATATTAAGGGCAAAATTGAGACCAACAATCTTTCAACTATTTTTTTATAAAAACATACCAAAATATAATATCAATAAATGGAATTAAATATTAAAGTCTATTGATTGCATGATTGGTGCTCTACATCCCTTGTATAAGGGAGAAGTGTAAGTAATGGATGCTAGATTTCAGTATTCTCTCAAGGTTATTGTTTGTCTCTATCCGAAACATGTTTTTTCCAACCTTTATCTACATGTGATGATTTGAATACATGAATTGTAACACTATTTTGTATAGTTTCATATTCATAGAGATATGGATATAAAGAAGATGTACTATCATTGAAAATATATAAGATCCTCGTTAAGATATAGAAAAGTTCTTAAAAATTGTTTGGTGAGATTTCACCTTATTAACTTGTGCTTTCATGTATACTACTATGCTTGATTCCATCAAGAGTAAAAGAACACAAACTTATGAGTGATGTCAAACTTATAGGAAACTCTATATATTTGAACTCAGAGGCCACTAATGATGGGTTTTCATGAAATATCCACCCGCTAGCAATAGAAGTTTAAGGGGGGGAGATTATACCAATCATATATCTATCTATGGTGGATAAAAATGAAAAGGAATGAATAGAGAGTTAAACATGGATCTTGGTATGAGCATCAGATTGAAATTTCGCAAGAAGATACAAAAAGAGGATGAACTGCTGTTTCTTTTATATATTTTTCGAAGCCAAAGGTCAAAACAGTGACTCGTGGCACGTCGCACAAGTTCACTCTACTGAACTAGTCTATAATCAGGTCACTGTGGGAGATTTGGCATAACTCTTCCCTGGAGAATCCAATTTAGATAATACTGGTGGCATTGGAAAGAGGTCGCAGAGGGCTACCATGGGTCACAATTTCAAAATTGGATGATCCAAAATTACAGAGATACATTAGATTCAATATAAAGCTCCTACAAAGTGAAAAAATGTGTGTAGTTTTTTTTAATTTTTTCATAAGCTTGGTTTGAAAAATTAGTTTGAAGGAATTCAAAGGGAATAGTAAAGCATTATTATCAGTAATTGATGTCTCGAGGAAAGAAAATGCAAACACCTAGTAAGCAACCTGAAAGCTCTAGCATGACTCATGAATAAGAGGAATAAATGCAACATGATATATCAAAACTACGGGACCAAATGCAACAAGTGTCACTTACACAAAAAGTAACAGAATCTAAGATGGATGGTTTAATGAAAGATGTAGAAGATAAGATGGATGGTTTAAGGAAAGGCGTAGAAGCTAAGATGGATTGTTTAAAGAAAGGCGTAGAAACTAAGATGAATGATGTGGAAGCTAAGATGGATGATTTGAAGATAGATTTGAAGACAGATTTGACAAAGTTTCTACAAGAAATGCTTACAAATGGTGAAATGGTAGTAAAGGAAACTCATGCTGAGAACAAAATAAATGTTAATCATGATTCCATAGACTCTAATTTTGGATTGAAAGCCCACCATATTCCAAAAATTGATATGAGGAAGTTTGATGACAAGGATCCCACAACATGGATATTACAGATGGAGAAATTTTTCAATTTGGGTAATGTTTACGGAAGAATTGAGAGCACATTATGAGGACACAAAAACCAACGCTTCTTTTAGCCAATTGATAAGTCTCAAACAAAAGGGTTCAATAATGGAGCACATTTAGGAGTTCAAAAAATTGAACATAAGGGTAAAAAATATTCCAGAGGAGCATAGGATTGATGTATTCATAGGGACTTTAAAGGATAATATCTGACATGATGTTCGCCTTTGGGAACCTAATTCATTTAGAGAAGGAATTTAGGTTAGCAAGAAAAATGGAAAGTAAAATTATGGCAACCAGGAAGCATACCACTCACAACTATAAATATGGAAGTGTTGTTGCCCCTAGTCTTCCACAACGTATAAGGTTGACACCACAACAATTGGAAGAAAAAAGAGCAAAAGGGATTTGTTACTGTTGTGATAGAAAATATACTAAAGGTCATAAGTATGTTGAGAAGAAATTATTCTACATAGATTGTGAAGAGGAAGAAGAAAAGGAGCAATAAAGGTCAAAGGAAGAGGATATACTCCAGGAACAAAGCCTAGATAAAGAAGAAATGAATCTGACCATATATTGTAATGCATTGGATAGAATTACCACTCCTCGAACCATCAAGATAGAAGGACAAATCAAGAAGAAAAAGGTAATAGTGTTGATTGATTCAGGAAGTACCCACAATTTTATTCATTGTAAGATAGGAAAAGAATTGAATTGCTTCCTGTTAGCCTCGTGCTGCAGTAGGTTACTCATATTTCATGACTGGCATTTTTACAGGTCAAATATGTCATATTTTGCATGTTACAATGTTCCATATTTGCTTAACAGTCTCCAAGCGAAGAAGGCTACTCAGAGTTCATTTAATTGCCTTCCAAATTTTTGAGAAGTTATCCCGGTATCACCAATTTTCAGCTAAAGGGAGGTCCAAACAGCTTAATCTTGGTCTCCCTAGGTTTAAATTTCCTGTTTTAGAATATAGAGAATGTAAATCTATCCAAACAGTTTAACCTTGGTAGATTCTTAGATAGGTAGAGAATCAAAGGAGCCCAACAGTTTAATCTAGGCCCTCAGATGAAATAAGGGTAGTGTGTAGATAGGAAAGCATGAAAAGAAAAAATGGAATGATGGGTTTGCAAGTCTAAGTGCACCCAAATCAAAGGAAGAAAAAATGTTAGGTAAGTAGGCTAGGTAGGCAGTTTTTAGGTTGTTGAATCTTAATTGCTGATCAGTCCCAGATTTCCAGGCGTCACCTTTACTCAGGACACAATCAGCAGGCAGTTCTATGCGAGAAGCTCAAAAACAGCTATAACTAACTCCCCTTCTCCACTTTCCCCAATCATTAACTAACTTCCCCAAAAGAGGTCAAGATCTTCTTGATACCTGTTAAGTTTCATCATTTCCATAGCATTTACTTGGGTAAAGATCTGCTTTACTCAAATTTGTTCCATACTCTCTCTAAAGAATGGTTCTATCCCCTTGTAACAGCCTAAGGTCTCCTGAACTTAGCACTTTCTTACCATCTCCATATTAACCACTAACATTATTATTTAACTCCTTATATTTTCCCTGTCCCGGTACTAAAATTATGTAAATCATCCCCTATGTAAACATCCCTCCCCTTGGTTGCAAAATAACCATAAGTACCCCCGGGAATCGCTCAGTTTACCTGAAACTTAGCAAGAACCCTCATGCTGCCCCTTCAAGCCATCTTTCAAATACAATGGACTCCTTCCAGAGTATAAACTCCCTTTGAGGTGATTGGACCCCTTCCAAAGCCTCAAATGCTTTTCGCACCCACTTATTTTCTCCTTTCGACCACAAAAAACCCCTTGCCGACTTCCTTAACACTCCGCAGACCATAGAAAGCCAGATCGCATCACAAGATCGCAGTTTCCTCTCGATGAAAGTTATGACCCACCCTTCGCCTCCCGACTTGATGTGGCGATATCGGCGGTCGGTGGTTGCAAGCACCAAATGTCCAACTGAAACACCCTTCGTTCCCCGCCGATGCGATATTGCGATCGTATCGGAGAACTTCATCGCATCGCCTTCAGTATCAGCACCCCGCCATGTTACTTTTGTACCAGGGACCCACCGCAAACTGACGTCATCCGCCGTACTGCTGACGTCATGCTGACGGCAGCAGCCAGAAAGCCGAAAATTCGTGCAGGAAGAGAAATCGCACTTCGGAGCTCCAGAACAAGAAATATAGGCAGTTTTCGATGCGCGATTAGCGCGCATCGCTACGGGAAGTAGGCCGTTTTAGGGAATCTTTGGGGAATCTTTTGATTCGTTGGCCTGTTGAGCGCCGAAAAAGCCCGAAAATCGCTCGATTGTGCCAAATTGATCCGGTTTAAAGACAACAGAGGATAAATGACAGAGTTTAAAGTGTATTAGATCAAATCATCAGGTATCAAGTGCATCAAAGAGTATTTGTAGGCAGCGGAAGCCGTCAATGTAGCAGCAAAGAGTATCGGTGAAAATCTTAAGCAAGCGGCCCGAAGTAGGAGAACATTTAATAGATTCTAGCAGAGTCAAAGAAAGAGGGCGAAGCCACTCAAAGCCCTCAAATCATAATCATTGCACATTTAACTCGCACCAGAGCAGAACTATAGATCCCAAAGCCCAATCATTCCAGAAGCACCGTATCAAGCCTCCAAGGGCCACATTGTAGTCGTTTCTGATTCAGCTACCTCTAGTGCAACCAAAAGGATTTACCTGCATTAAATTCCAGCAACACTTAGATTTTTGAAGAGTTTTTCTAGCAGACCTGTTAGGTCAATTGTAATGAATGTCTTTCCGATATTTTGCTTATATATACCACCCTGAACAATGTTGTGAGGGGTTGGTTGGTTGGTAGGTTGGTTAGTGAGTGAGTCTAAGACATTGCTTAGTCTGCTTCCCAACAATTTCTCCAAGCAGAGACCCGCACTGTAACTGTCATATTTTCTATAATCAAAGATTGCTGAAAATGTGGATTTCGAAACTACTTGATGTGTTCAGTTGGCCAAGGAGTGATTACGAAATTCCTGTGCTTCTACATGATTCAATAAGTGTTTCTCTCTTTTGTTAATTTTCATGTTTTTTACCACCGTTTTGCCTTCTAAATTGCAGGAAAAACGAATAGCTTAAGATTTGTTTCACTACACCTTAAGTTCAATTTCTGCATTTTTCTATGTTTTCATCAGAAATAGCTATGATCATGCATACTTAAATGATCTTGTTTACGCTATTTCTTTCACATATGAATGAATATTTAGGAATTCTTAACTGCTCCTAGATCCCCATTCATCCATTTCTCCTCTTTTTCAGCATGATGAAATGATTCTCCTTTGCCTTTCATCCCTGATTTTCATTCCATCCTTTCACTAGATTGATAATTGTATCCTGTGTGGCTATCCCGCTCCATAATCCCCTTGTGACCAAGAAAA
>APFE031141589.1:0-10049 GCA_000404065.3 Pinus taeda
TGGTAAATCAGACTTGCCCAGTGGTGGCATATTGAAGTTAGCGGATTTGCCCGGTGGTGGTAAATCGGACTTGCCCGGTGGTGGCAGATTGCCTTTGTGGCTGAATCACCTATGTGGCTTGAGGTGCCTTTGTGGCTCACAGGAGCTTTGTGCTTGTAGGAGCAGGTGGAGTGCAGTAACACCTGGCTCAGACTCAAATGATTTTCTTTGAGTAGAAGGGGATTGGCGTTTTTCGCGCTAACAGCAATGCCAGGAAGGCCAACTGGCGCGTATGTTAGGCCATTAGTCGCGCCAATAGGTGCGGGTTTTTTAGTTAAGGATCACGCCAATTCACCTTCGAGGGGATCTGCCGGAAGCCTCAACTTTGTTTGACGGTCTGCAAGGGGTGCAGGATCGGAGAAGTTGCAGATCTATCCGGGAGAGGCGGATCAGATCAATTTTGATCAGATCAATTCTTCGGCTGTATTGGAAACGCCAAATTTGCAGATTGTGGATCTATCCGAAGACAGAAAACTGTGTTTTTTGGAGGTTTTGTACATGAAATTCGTGTCATGATGGTGGATTTGACTATCATGACAAGTAGTCATTAAGGGGGGGAGTTGGAAATAATTAATTCCTACTTGTCTATGGTTGTAATTTCCTAATTGAGGAGTTTGTTCCTACATAATAGGAAGCTAGAATATAGTTTCTCCTAGTTTAGTGTGTGGTTGAGAGAATCTCTCAACCACACTACTGTACGTCTAAGATATCATTCCTATCTTGAGACTATTGATTGTATAAATATGTGTGTAAATTCCTCATTCAACAATTAATAAAATATATTTTGAGTGACTAATAGTCACTGAGTTCTTGGCCTCTCTATTCTCCACAACACACAGTTTTCCCTCGGCCTTGCTTAAACAACACAGGCTTAGGTCTCTACCTTTTTCTCACTGCAGCTCATAGGCTCCTTTGGCCTTTCACCCAAGACACACAAAACTCACAACCCTTCATATAGAACACAGGCTGCTCTTTCCTTTCACACACAACTCGTTTCTATTCGGGTCCTTTTTTCTTATTTTAGGGTGCACTGAGCCTTTACACACATAATTGGCTCTTAACTAGCCTCTCGCATTAGTGCACTCACACAGATCGCTTTCTCTAAGTCTCTCATGCAACAATGCTTCATTCCCATGATTTGCTCATCAGAGCACCTAATTTTTGTTCCTCTGCCATTCATAGAATTGATGTTTCCACCCTATCAATGTTGTTGTATTATCAATGTTGCCACACTGTTGATGCTACCAAACTGTCCTCATTCATCACTTTGCATTGTGCTTAGGCATGGCCTCTCCATGTTGTTGTTGTGTCCGCCACTCGTTATTCCACCTGCATACTCAACGTAGGCATAGTCCTCTCTATCTGCAACTTTCCCATTGCTGAGATTCTCCATGCACTTGAACTCTCATATAGCTTGACAAAACTCTAACATCGCTTCTCTGTACTTTAGTCATGGACATTCTGTGGACCATTTTGCTTTTTTCCTTGTATTAGAGATATTTGACAATCGACCTTCATTCCTGAGACCAGAAATCTACTCAACATTTACTCACACAACTCGCTACTCTATACACCCTTTAGTACTCTATACTGTGCTTTATCAAATACTTCATAGTGCTACATCATGGTGCAACACCAAGAAATTACTGATTTCCGACCTCTAATTATGTCCAACCACTTTTTTTTTTAGCCCTCATTGAATATCCACTTATAGGACCAAGTGTTATGACCGGAAGCTTAGCCTTAAGGCGCTAAGCCCTTTAACATTGTACCGGGGAACTTTTATCCTTTATATTGCACTTTATAGGATCTTTTCCTCTATCAGAAATTTATTCACAAATAAACCACAAATTCTAATTGTCCTTGTACTTTTTTGCTGTCGCCCCTTTTCGCATTTCACTTCATAGGACCGAGGCTGGTGACCGAGTGCCATGACCTGAGGTGCTAAGTATTTTAGCATTGTGCATGGAGCCTTTTTCCTTTGTTAAGCACTACACCATTGGTTTTAGGTTTATTCCACAATCAAGCACTTAACACTATCGAAGCATTCTTATCGGGGATTTCCACTTGTTTCTTATATGCCAGGAACAACAAACTGTTGATCGTTGATTTCCCTTGTGATGTCATCATTTCCACATGGCATCTCCTGAGGGGTGATATGTGTCACCAGGATATGGCCCATTAGGCCACCTCAAAACACCAAAACGGCCTGCCACGTGTCCCTCCTTACCATCACGTCTTACTGACGTCAGCAACCATGTGTCCCTCCTTATCGTCACGTCATGCTGACATCAACATCCACGTGTCCCTTATCGGAACCAATCAAATCCTACCACTTGTCCACATCGGAGCTCATCTGAGATGGTAATTTGTCCTTATCGGACCCAACTGGATGCCTCCACATGTCCTTCTTAGGGGAGAGAGAAAGAGACCTTGCTTGCCCTATTGTTTCAACGTATTCCTTTGTAAATTCGTTTTTGGCCTTCCCGATTATTTAAAAAAGAATACATTGTCCTAAATTATTTAACTGAATCGACGTTCGTTGATTGAATATTTCCTAATGCTTGTCACCTATGTAACTATTGAACTTTGATTGCCGATATGGACTTGTCATCCAACATGCAAGATCGTAAGTTGCTAATCGATGAATTGCCTAGACTGAGTACTCATAATCATTCTTCAAAGAGTTCACATCAAGTGTAGAAGGAATGGTGGAGTTACTAGGAAATTCTCAATTATAATTCTATTAGGTGCTTTGCTCTTTGTAATAATCTTTTGGAAAGCTGACAGAAAGTTGTATGTACTTAAATTTAACTTTGTATGGCATATTAGTACCCAAAACGTTTTGTTTGAATAGAAAAATGAGAAAAATGTGTGATCTTGTCATTTTGTATGATATAGAATCTTCATAGAAACTAACGATTAGATTATTGTATATCAGGGACAACAAAAATGATATATTTATCGTCGTTGGGGCTTTGTATGGAGCAGTTATATTCTTAGGAGCCAACAACTATTCAAATGTGCAACTTGCAGTTTGAGTAGAGAAAATTGTGTTCTAGAGAGAAAGGGTTGTAGGAATGTACTATGCATTGCCCTATGCTCTAGCTTAGGTTTTTCCTCTATCATTGTTTCATTTTATTCTAGACATTCAAAGTATCCATGTGCCAAATATTGGGCAAGCATAGTATGGGCCTATAGGATTGTGCATCAAAAAGTAAACTTTGGAGTTCAAATCATTGGGTCAATATGCCCTCATCTTCTTAGTAGCTCATACTAGTATTATCCGATGCTAAGGACACCCTTGGGCTTTGTGGATGGGATTTTTCCAGATTTGGGAAAGTCTTGAAAGGTGCTACTTGAATTCCACTATGTTAAGACCATTAAGCAAGAATATGGAATTTATACAATTCTCTTTCTATTTATATGTTTTTTTGTCACTTATTCCAATATTATAATTGGATAGGGTTCTTGTTTACAAATGTAATATTCAATGATTATTTTAATAGAAGATTGATATCCCTTACATATCATTGAGACAATGGTGATATGTGAATTTACCTTTCCTAATTAGTTTGATAGAAACCCTACCATACTTTTCTACAATATGCAATATAACAAAACTGTTGGATGAACTTACCAAAGAAATTTCATGTTCTTCCAAAGAGGATTTCTTTTTATTGGCAACCAAAAACAACAAATATGTCAATAGCCAATTGTGAGTTGCATATTGATCTACATTGATCATATATGACAAGTCATTTCTAGAAGGTTTCCTTATTTCTTGTGCACTAGATTTTATAAGCATCTCTTAACATTGGCTTTTCCCTAGATCAGTGGTATCCTTAGCCATTACAAAACCATTTTAGGGAACCATTTTGACTTGCAAATAAAGCTATAGAATAGTAACTCACTATGATTTCTATTCCCTATATCAGTGCTACCTTCACATTATCATGACCTTATGAATGCATTCACACTCCATTCTATGCTACATTCCTAAGCCTTTCTTGCATTATGAGCATGTAATGTTATCACCATCGAAGATTAAATCACATTTCACTATAGATTTTCATCAAATAAGTTATGTACTAATTCCTTATGCAAAAACCCAAATTGGGAACTTCATGTAGCCAAGTATTGCTTTGAGGTCAATCCTTTATTGCTGCAATGAGATCTAAGGCCTTTCTATAATACCCAATCCTAATTAATAATCAACGAAATTCACAACACCAAACCTTGTTCACAAATTTTGTCAAATAGTTGGTAGGTACCCTCCATTCTCCCACTATTAGTTAGATTTTATTAATGAGTTAAACTAATAAATGTGAACATTTAAACAATCTAGGTGACCACCCATAAATTTTCTGCTTGGGTAGTCATTTAAGATCCTTCTCGACCATGGATGCTTTTAGGTGAAGATAAACCATCCAATAATGGATGCATCTCGACTACACATTGCATGTCATGTTATTCCTTTATATTGGGAACAACATACATTAATCTATGAAATTAGGAGAAGATACCCATGTCATTGTTTGCTAGTATATGATAGACATGTTTGGAAGAGTGAGGGGACAACTTATAATATAAATCGACCGATTAAAGAATATGGTGAACCATTATCATATTATAATAACCTTGGCCATATCATGATCCTAATTAATTTTTTGGAATGAGTAAGTTATTTATTGAGCACTTTATGTACCTATTCCTCACTTTATTAAGCTTAATTTTCGCTTAGAGGTAGCACCTATTTTATATGGCTACATTCATTAGGTGAGAAATTGATCATTACGGACAACTATCCCATCGGGAATATCTCATTTTCTAGTAGTTGTTTCGATTAACAAGATTTGTCTTTTAATTAAGAAAAACAGTATAGAAATCTATTAGTTTTAAATTGTTATAATTTTATTTAATGTAGTATATAACTATAACATAAAATTATAATTAATATAAAATAGAGTTATGCAATTATAATGACTACATATAAAAAAAAGGTTATGTGATAAGGTTAAAATGTTCATAATTTTAAAGGGCACCCAACACCGAAATCTCATCATCCAAGCACCAATAATTGGTTTAGTGATTTGTTCTTAAGAATTGCCCACTGGTTCTCCATCTTCAACGTGACTTGTACATTTATAAGGACTTCCGTGTATATATGGATGCACACTTCTCCATCTTCAACGTGACTTGTACATTCATAAGGACTTCCGTGTATATATAGATGCACACGTTTGTTCGAGAGATTTTTGTGCAAGAGAGAGAAATGGATGTTTAATTTGCAATATCATTATTGATTAAGAAAAATTGAGTGAAGGCTCATTATCGTTATTAATTTTTTTTTTTTTTGACTAAAATAACTTAAAATGAAATTAATTATGGTTAAATAAAAATAACAAGTAATAAATTAGTTTATAATATTTATTTTATGGGGATTTAATATTTTTTAGTTATTATTTTAATTGTGTAACATTTTAAATTTCATGAAAATTATGATGAGATAATTAATTTATGAAGTTTGATGACTAACGTCCATTAAGATCAATGCCATTTATCTAATTTTAAGAAAGTAAGAGATTAATTAATTAAGACTCTTCTATATTTTATTTTTATGATAAGAAAGAAGGGAAATAAACATTCATATGTCACTATAGTTATGTTGACTTAACATGTCAAGAAAGTTGGTAGCATGGCAAATGTTTTTGGAAATGGGAAGGAATGTGAGTAAGAGCTCAACAATCCAAGAAAAATATTTTTCATCTTCAACCCTCTTGGTATTGTAAAGATAACAGATTCTTTTATCCCCAGGTGTTTTGGGAATAGACCAACTCCTAGTTCCTCATGAGAATTAGTTATTGTTTTCACAATGTTCATTTTCTTATTAACACTAATCAAGACAAAAGGATAAATTTGGTTAGCAAGAGTGAAGTTGATCACCTCGTTATAATACCTTAGCTTCATTTTCCCCTCTAGCTCCTTATCATCCCACAACTTCTCTTTAAATTTGGAAGAATAGTATTTTTATGTTATCCTTATTCTCCAAGATGATCTCCTCCTTTATCCCCCAATGGTGGAGCCAAGGTCACACATCCTTGTGCTATCCTCGCTTGACCAAGAGGTGGGAGTTCTAGCTAAAGCTAGAAGCAGTTTCGGGGAACCTCGTGACATCCATGTTGTAAAGCTTCTTCTTATACATTAGATACCTAACCATGGCCATGCTTTGAATGGGGGAAAACTAGCTTCAATCAAGAGTTTAGGATAAGAAGTATTTCCTTTCATCTTGAGGTTGTAGATTACAAATTGTTTTTGGATCAACTCAATTTTCTTCCATGATTATCTAGATATGCTACAACCCCAATCCTCACAAACATATAAAATAATAGGGGTGACGATAGACTCAAAGAGGAACCAAATTTTGTCCCAAGACCATACTTATTTTCAAGCTCATAAGAAACTATTCATCCGATCCTTTTGTCAATACTAGAATTCTAATTGAACTAATAAATATCAATATTTGAATCTTATCATAATTGACTTTTTAAGTTTAATTATCATAAATTTGATATTAAATATATAATATAATTTAATATATTAATAAAATAATATATAATAATATACATATTTAAATTTTAAATTGAAGTATAATAATCAACCATCCGTGCTTGGTATATATTTGTTTGCTTTTTAAAACTTGTAAACTTGACATATAGCCTTTTCTACAAGGCCAGTGGAGGAAATTTTTTCACTTCTCTGGTGCCACGAAGACTGACTGCCACCGTGGGTCTAAAGCCATTTTTACTTTGACTAATTTGTTTTTTTTTTTAAACTACATGGTGAATCGGTAACTGCCAATCTTAATATATGGGAGACCCAAGATCAATCCTCGTAGCTGTCACTATAACACCAAGAGTACATCCAACTACCTGCAAGTTGATATACTAAGATCCTATGATTTTAACAACTTCTTTGGTGCCACGAAGGTCAATTGCCACCGCGGGTCTAAAGCCATTTTTAATTTGACTAATTTTTTTTTTCAACCACATGGTGAATCGGTAACTGGCAGTCCTAATCTGTGGGAGACCCAGGATCAATACTCGTAGCTGCCATTATAACACCAAGAGTACATCCAACTACTTGCAAGTCGATATACTAAGATCCTATGGTTTTAGCAAAGTGAGACTCTCGTGCCGCCAAGGCAAGGGTGGGGAATCTGCTTCTAGAGCTGTCACTGCAGCAGGGGTGGGGAATATGCTTCTGGAGCTGCCACCATAGTAGGACAGTGTACTCAATGAGATTTGAACTACGGTCAAATAAACTTACCGTCAAACCACACATCACTATACCAATTTGACTAATTTGTTAATCTTTTCTTAAAATAAACTTATAAGTCACATTCCTAAAACCGTTGTCAATTTAAAGGAGCTTATATACTTAGGCTTCTCAAACAACAACCTTGAAGGGACAATTCCCATAGCTATAGGAAACCTTCATTCTTTGAATACATTACATTTAAATTCAAACAATTTCACCGGAAAGATTCGTAATAATATTAATAATTGGGTTTCACTTGTGAAATCAGATTTATCAGAAAACAATTTAGAGGGACTTATACCTAGAATGTGCATTTATAAATCCATTTTCTAAAATATTTTGTCTGCTCATTCTAACAATTTCTCTGGACTCTAACCTCATCATTTTCTAATTGCACTGAGTTGTAATATTGGATTTAAAAGATTGTGGATTTAGTGGTGAGCTTCTTTCAACTCTCGCAAATTTGAGTAAATTGGGATTTTTAAGCCTTAGTTATAATAATTTTCAAGGTATTATTTCTTAATGGATCACAAATTTCACCAATTTGTTTTTTTGGATTTAGTCAATAATGACTTTAATAGAAGCATACCACATGATCTTGAAAGACTGCAAGGGTTTGCAATATATCAATTTTATCTTAGGAAGTTTTATTTCCAAACCAAAGAATACATAAAAGGGATTGAGTATAATCTATCATATGTCTTGATTACAAATGTTATATTTGATTTTTCTAGTAATAATCTTACTATAGAAATACCTAAAAGCATAGGCAACATGAGAAGCTTGTGATTACTAAATTTCTCTAGAACTAATTGGAAGGAAAAATACCAGCATCTTTTAGTGAGATACCTACTTTGGAGTAGTTGGACTTGTCCAAAAACAATTTGAATGGAGCAATTCCTCAAGAGCTCTCTCAATTATCAATGTTGGCTTATATAGATGTTTCATCTAATAACCTATGTGGGAGGGACACAATTTTACACCTTTAATGAGTCTTCATTTCAAAGGAATAAGTGCTTATGTAGATATCCTCTTCAAGGATACAATAAAAAATATATGAATACAACCAGTCGAGACATTGTATTGCCTCCCAACAACATAAAAAAAGCCCTTTTATGGCCTCTACTGATTCCCTACATAGCTCAATAAAACTTGTCTGTATAAATCAATATTTTAATGTATGTAATGCCACTTAATAATATAACTTGAATGTTATTTGTTCATATACCTTGTTTTTTCAGAATTGGTCCATGTATTGTTACTTAACAATATGGTGTTTGGATGTTGACATAAATTATCTAGCTTTGTGGAAAATTATAAAATAGAGTTATTTGTTCATATACCTTGTTTTTTTAGTATTGGTCCATGTATTGTTACTTAACAATATGGTGTTTGGATGTTGACATAAATTATCTAGCTTTGTGGAAAATTATAAAATAGAGTTTAATAATTTCTTTCAATACAAGAATGTTATTATATTTATTGAAAATTGTTAATTATTATAAAACTAATGTAGATAGATGTATTTGTATTGATTAAGAATTAACAAAATAGAAAAATAAATACTAATTTATTTTTTTATTAATAATTTACCATTTTTTCCCATACCGCTTAGAGTAAATTTTTACCGGGTTTTTTGTTAAGGCATTTCTTGGTGTAAATTTCATTGATTCAAAATGACGCGGGCCAAAATCTAGCCATACTAAAGGTTATTGTGGCCCAGATCTGCTAGGATTACTAGGTGATTTTGATGGCTTAATTCCCCCTGATTGCGATTACTCAAGTCATGGGTTAAATGCGTGAATAATCACAAGTCTCACATAACCTAACCAAACAAATAAAATACTAATTAACAATTTTTTTTTAATGTCCAAAATTTAAATACAATTAATTATAAATAAAATAACAAAATCAAATCACAATGAAAATTAAAAATTATCAATACAGACTCCAATTTATTAATTGTAAATACATTTTCCAAATTTATTAATTGCTAATTGTAAAATACATTTTCCAAATGTTTATTATGTGACCGAGATAAATTGCCCTTACCTTAATAGTTTGATATTATAAATTATACTTGTTAATTTATATTTAATTAATATAAATAGTAAATTTCGAGTTATACTATTTTTTTATTATTTAAATATACATTGGTTTTATATCATTAAATATGCAATAAAATTATTAAGTAAGATTTTATATATGCAATTAAAAATTTAATTAAATATATAATTCATATAAATGTTAACAGATATTTAAAATAAAAATTTGAAATTAACGTTAATTTTGAGATTTTCCTGGAATTAAATTTGAATGGTTGAGTTGTTTATGGAACGAGTCAATGTGTTTCGGGAGAACATGCGAATAACGATAGCCGGCAAAGCCAATTCATAGCATAACGAGACTACACCGTTAATTTTATGTCTTATGTCATGGATAAATGACGTTTTAGTCAATTTTAATAATCATATAATACGTTATTTTTAAAGATTTTTTTTATTAAATTTATTTTCATTTAATTTAATATTGCAAAATTTGTATTTAATTTCTTTAAAATGACGAAGAAAAGACATTACATACAAAGATTCAACTTATTACTTATTAACAAAGTATAATGGGTGATTATTTTTTATTAATTAATTATTTGATTAAAAATTAAAAATGTGTAATATATATGTCTTATTTTA
>APFE031141593.1:0-17972 GCA_000404065.3 Pinus taeda
TATATATCTGTGTGTGTGTGTGTGTGTGTGTGTGTGTGTGTGTGTGTTTTTACAAAAAAATCATAATTTCCCTCGATTAGGGTGCGAGTCAGTGGATCACCTCATTAAGGAAATGTTAATGGAATTTGTTGCAAGGTACAAAACCACTGCCCCCCACACGCTCGAGGTAATGGGTGCAGTGGCCCTTTGCATGATGATGGACAATGCATTAAGGAAATATGGTAGCGAGAAGAGGGGAAGAGTTTTAGTCTGTAATCACCCTGGAGAGAAGCGTAGTGAGCACCAAAACCACTGAGTGCAAGGAGACTAGAGCGGCGGGCTAGTGTAGTGGCTCCATGAGCAGCAAAGAACCCATTATCTACAAGCGAAGGAAATCGAGTATGCTATTGGCAACCTCTCTCATCTCATTATACAACCCTAATTCTGGTTTCGTGTGTGGGAGATTAAAAGAAAATTGGGGAAGGAATGTAAGGATGATAGGGGTTGGGGGTGTAGGTTGGTAGTGATAGTCTACTTCTACATCTGTAATCCTTCAGGCATCCTAACCATCTCTCTCAGTTTCAAGATTCTCCTATCTCGTATTGGAATTATGTTGGTTTTGGGTAGGGAACATAATGTAGGAGCATGCAGTCACGTCGATGGAAAATTTGGGGGGTTGGGCTATGGGGATATTGTATACCTGTACACCTGCATTATAGGAGGAAACCTCTATCTTTTGGCCATGCACAACCGGAGCAGGGATTGCAGGGACCTGGGAATTGGGGAGAAGGAGGAGAAACGTCACGGGCATGAAACCTGGCAAGGAATCGACTGTGGCAGCACGGGAAGGAGGGTAAACGATGGTTGTGTTACAGGGCTCGGGGATGGTTGGCCACCTATGTTGGGCTCCCATTTTGCTTATCAGGCTGGTAGAAAATGGAAATTTAAATGGGTTGGGTTGATGGCTAGAAGGTAGTTGGGCCTCTGTAATTGGGACTCGGGGGATAATGCATGCATGATTGATTCTCAGGATGGGCTTCAATTCGGGCCTAGACCCACATGTGCAAGGCATGGGTAGGGCCTCTCTGCGTATCTCGCCTACGACCATGAGGGGCATGCAACTGCAAGTGTCAAGGGGGGTGTGAAGTTGGGGGGATGGAGCGGCATAATCTTACCACCCGTATACATGAATTTTACAGTAAAAAAATGAAGATTAATTAGTTAATTGAATGTTTTGTATGCAAATAAGGTTTGTTGCGTGGTAAACCCGCCCTGACACAAGGAACTTCCAGGACCAACCAGGTTACAATTCGTAAATTGGCTTATCTGCCTCGCATTACAAAGGGCTAAGTCGGTGAGAACATGACTCGACTAGAAAATACTCGAGGCCAAGGTAAGAGGCCATGGGAGGCCAAGCACGACATAGATTTTGGCTCTTCAGGTGGTCGACGAGGTCAAAAGTATGTTAAGTGTTTAATCAGTGAAATTACAACCACCTACTAGGAGGAAACCAACGAAGAAATTAGAAAATTGTTATGTTAGGTCCCTATACTACTAGTGTAACCCCTTATTGTTATTAGTGCAACCCCCTTATTGTATTATTGTTCCCATATAGTCCCCATGTTTTCATTATTATGCCCCATAGAAGCCCATTATTGTTATTGTTGTTGATCTGAAAATCACTCGTGAATGATCTCAGTTAATTAATGAAGGTATTACAGACCCATGTGCTAGGGTATGCCTATGTTATTTTAAGCAACGGATCGATAAGATTGTGAAATACACAAGCATTTGAAATAGTAAGAGAAGCACAGTAAGAAAATACAAAAACACAACAAATTTAGTAAGGAGTTCACCCAATCCTCCTGGGCTACGTCGGCTGGTCCAGCCTTCAGTGGTGGCCTTTTCTATTGTGTTTTAAAGCGGAGCTTTTACAATGAGGAGCTCAATTTGAGTGTCCCTTAACAGATGATGCTCAGTAGGGTGGTACTTGGATTCCCCAAGCCTCTAGAGTACACAGACTCCCCCTTACCGAGTCTTGACCTCAGCTCGTCTCAATGGTATGAGTCCAATTTGGTACTCAATACCTGACAGGTATTCACAAAGGAGTTGCTTGAACCTCTCAAGCCTTCTCTGGAGTTCACAGACTCTCAGACTCTTTCTGTTTTGTCTACTCGATGCTGCCTCTGCTCTTCAGGTCAGTTCGACTTCTCTATTCTCTGCTATTCACTTCTCTCTCTATTATGTCCACTCTGCTCTTTGTCTGTTCATGGCTTAAATCCAATCTGCTCTCTCTAACTGTTCGTTTCTGCTTCCCGGCTCTCTGGAACTCCTACCTCTGTCTACTAGAATTCCCCTGCTCTGTGTCATCATCGTTGTAATGCTTCACTGAGAAGTGGCCACCTTTTTCCTCACGAACTGAGTGTCAGTTCTCTTTGAATGGCCGTTGTTTCCGTTACTCCAAGATTTCCCGTGAAACTGATTCTTCTGCCAGCTCAGCAGTCATGCCGGACCTCAAATCCCATGTACCTCAGTCTATTTCCCCATCAAATCGGGTCTTCCATCGGGTTGATTCTCCACCGTTGATCTGGAGCCTCCAGATCCTACGGTCTCTGTCTATATCGCACGGGTAAGTTGCTCGACCGTTACTCACGCGATGTAAGCAGTTTTCTCTCTTCGCCACTGGACATGCGTCACCCGGTGTGTGGCATCGCGTTGAACTCGGCCAAACCCACTTACCGCTCAAAGTGCACGCGATATCCTGCCGGTTTTGGCCGCGGGACCCGCCTTCTGACAGTTTCTGCATGGTTTTCCCTATTTTCCTCATGACCAAACATTCGGGGCTTTCCTTCACTGAGAGTTTTGTCCTGCAATACGCGATTAGCGCTAATCATGTAACAGAAACTGCCTTTGTTTTCGGATCTGGGCTTCCGATTTCCAATTTGCATCCATGCGCGGTCTCCATGGGCAACAGTTAGCGCGCTTTGACCAAGGGTCCTCATTTTTCCATGTTGGCCACAAATCGCCATCATCCAAAGGTCATTTCTGATAAGCTTGTTATTCATAAGATTTTTGAAGCCTGACATAATTTGAAGCAATCATGGAAATGTTTTAAGGATCCAATTCAGATTAGTTGTGCCCTTATAATATTATTGTTATGTAGGCTCGAATTGTGTTGGGACCCCTTAGACTCCTATATATAGAAAGGAGGTCTTGTCATTTGTATCGTCCAATAATTGTTAATTTGTGTAATGTAAAGGAGTTTCCCCCTCAAAGATGTTGATTTGAAGTCGTTGATCTATCTTTTCTTCTATTTTGTGAGCTAATTGCATAACATTTGGTATCAGAGCTTTGGATTCTAGGGTTTTGCTTCTCCAAACAGGCCGTCATGGAATTTTCACTATAAATTTTACTTTATGACATTTAAGAAGCTAAAACAAAAACCCATTTAATCTAAAATCTTTCTGAAACTTGGGTCTGAATTTCAGATCTTGTCTCGCTATATTTTCGGAGATATGATCTGAGGAATTTATGGGTTTTGCAAGCTCCATAATTCCATCGCAAAAGGGTCATCATGGAATTTTCTCTATAATTATTCGTTTATGAAGGTTCAGAATCTAAAATTAAAACCCAATCAAGTCGAACGCTTGATGAAGCTCAATCCTGAATTTCAGATCTTTTTTTTTCTATATTTTCCAAGATATGATACAAGGAAGTTAAGATTTGTGCAGGCTCCCGAATTACATCCCAAACAGGTGACCTTGGTAAAATCATCATAACTTTCTCTCTGAGCATCGGATTGAAATTTAGTAAGAATTTTTAGAAAGATGACGGATTTTAGTGTTTTTTGGATCAATTTCAAGTCCAAAGGTTGAAATAGTTACACGTGGAATGTCATACAAGTTCGCTCTACTGACCTAGTCTATAATCAGGTCATCGTAGGATATTTGACATAACTCTTTATTGAATAATCCAATATTGATAAGACTGGTGGGATTATAAAGAGGACTTAGAGAGATACCATAGGCAAAAATTGTAGAACTTCAAGATCTGAAATTATAGAGTTACAGTTGTCTATAAATCAAGT
Organism: Pinus taeda; assembly: GCA_000404065.3. Classification (NCBI taxonomy): domain Eukaryota; kingdom Viridiplantae; phylum Streptophyta; class Pinopsida; order Pinales; family Pinaceae; genus Pinus; species Pinus taeda. Next base: position 4,067 of record APFE031141593.1, read on the forward strand.
TCCTAAAAGCAAGAAAAATAATGACTCGAATCAAGAAAATAGAAACACCTAGTAAGCAAAATTGGATGGATGATTTGAAGAATGCGATCAAAGCTAAGATAAATAGTTTTATATGTGCCATGGAAGCTAATATTGATGGTATGGAAGAATATTTGAATATATTCATGGAAGCTTTGAAGAAAGACATGGACGGTTTGAAGAAAGGTGGGACAAAGCTGCTACAAGAAAGGCCTCCTAATGACGAAAAGGTAGTAGAGGAAACTCATGATGAGAAAAAAATAAATGTTAATCATGATTTCATAGAATATAAAATTGGATTGAAGACCCACCATATTCCAAATATCGATATGAGGAAGTTTGATGGCAAGGATCCCATAACATGGATACTACAAATGGAGAAATGTTTTGATCTACATGATGTGAAATTGTTACAAAAGGTATGTATTACATATTTATGTTTATAATCGAATCAATTTTTATGGTATAAAGGGCTTTGTTTTCGTAAACCACTTGTCACCTGGTCAATTTTCACGGAGGAAATGATATCACATTATGAGGATACAAAGAGCAACACCCTCTTTAGCCAATTAATAAATCTAAAACAAAAGGGTTCAATGGAAAAGCACATTGAGGAATTCCAAAAATTGAAATATAAGGGTAAATGATATTCTAGAGAAGTAGAGGATTGATGTCTTCATAGGGACTTTAAAGGATAACTTTCAACATGAGGTTCGTCTTTTGGTACTTGATTCATTGGAGAAGACATTCAGGTTGGCAGGAAAAATGGAAAGAAAAATTATGGCAACAAGGAAGCCTACCACTCACAACTATAAATATGGAAGTGTTATTGTTCCTAGCCTTTCACCACCTACAAGGTTGACACAACAAAAATTGGAAGAAAAAAGAGAAAAAGGGCTTTGTTACAATTGTGATAGAAAATACCCTAAAGGTCATAAGTGTGCTGAGAATAAATTATTTTACATAGATAGGGAAGAGGGGCAAGAAAAGGAACAAGAAACATCAAAAGAAGAGGATATACAGCAGGAACCAATCCCAGAGAAAGAAGAAATGAATCTAACCATATCTTGTAATGCATTGACAAGAATTACCACTCCTCAAACTATCAAGATAGAAGGGCATATCAAGAAGAAAAAGGTAATAGTGTTGATTGATTCGGGTAGTACCCATAATTTTATTCATTGTAAGATAGGCAAGGAATTGAATTGCTTCCTATATCCAACACCAAAGTGTCAAGTGATGGTTGCAAGTGGAGGAACCATAAATTTCTTTGGAAAGTGCCATAATATCAAGATATCCATGGGAGAATATGTATTGAATGGCCCAATGTTTTCCATTTCAATGGGTGGTGTTGATGTTGTAGTACGAGTCCAATGGCTACAATCCTTGGGTACAATAGCTTTTAAATTTCAAGAACTTTTCATAAAAATTTCTTTAGAAGGAAAGGAAGTTGAATTAAGGGGTGCCACATGGAAACTAAGAAAGTTAAACATATCTAACAGAATGACAAATATTCTAAAGAAAGAAAAACAAGGGATAATTGTGCTCACTAGAGGTTCCCACATCGAAATCATCTATTTCTCCAGATCTACAAAAAGACTTGGACAATTATTCCAAGGTATTTAGACTCCCAAAGGCCTCCCACCTATTCGTGATCATGATCATGCTATTCATTTGATTCCAATAAGTGTTCCTCCAAACATTAGGCCTTACAGATATCCCTATGCCTAAAAAAGTGAAATTGAATGTATGGTTGCAGAAATGTCAGAGGATGGTATAATTCAAACTGGTCAAATTTCTTTCTTTTCTCTTGTAGTATTGGTTCATAAGAAGGATGGACCCTTGCACATGTATCCAGATTATAGGGAGCTCAACAAGCTTAATATTAAAGATAACTTTCCCATTCCCATCATTGATGAATTATTGGATAAATTGCATGGATCAATTTACTTCACCAAGTTGGATCTTTGTTCAGGATATCGTCAAATCAGAATAAAGACTGAAGACATTCTGAAAACAACATTTAGAACTCATGAGGGTAATTATGAATTTTTTGTCATGCCTTTTGGCCTTACCAATGCACCTTCTACATTTCAATGTTTGTTGAATTCCATTTTCAAACCCTTCCTTAGAAAATTTGTGTTACTATTTTTTGATGATATACTAATCTACAACAAGTCTTGGAAGGATCATGTTCGACATGTTGACAAGGTTCTCAAACTATTGGAGGAGAAACAATTATATGCAAAAATATCCAAATGTTTCTTTAGAGTACAAGAGGTAGAATATGTGGGTCATATTGTATCTCATGAAGGTGTTAAGGTAGACCCTAGCAAAATTATAACCATTAAGGAAGGGAAAGTCCCCACATCCGTAAAGCATCTGCGATGATTTCTTTGGTTGACAGGGTATTATCGCAATTTTTTAAAGAATTATGGGAGAATAGCAGCACCTCTAATAATATTATTGAAGAAAAATGCATTTTTATGGACTCCAGAAGTAATGAAGGCCTTTGAACATCTTAAAGAGGTAATGTGCCAAGCACCAGTCTTAGCTACACCAGACTTCACAAAAACCTTTATTGTGGAATGTGATGCCTCAGGAAATGAAATTGGTGTTGTTTTAATGCAAGAAGAAAAACCCATTGCTTTTGAAAGTTGTCCAATCAAAGGAAAGTATTTACACAAAGCTATTTATAAGAAGGAAATGTTGGTAATACTACATGCACCTAACAAATGGCGACCCTACCTAATGGGAAGACATTTCAAGGTAAAAACAGATCATGATAGTCTTAAATACTTTCTAGAACAAATATTATCTTTAGAAGAGAAGAAAAAATGGGTCACAAAGATGTTGTGTTATGACTTTGAAATCATCTACAAAAAAGGGAAGCAAAGTGTTGTAGCAGATGCACTCTCAAGAAAGGATGAGGATGTGGAAGAATTTCGTTGTGCCATTTATATTATCCAACCAGATTGGATAAACGGAGCAAGTGATGAATGGAAGAATGACGAAGAAGTGTGGGCACTCATTCAAATGTTACAAAAAAATCCTAGTACATCTGATAAATTTAGCTGGAAAAATGATTCGCTATGGTACAAAGATCGGTTATACCTATGTAAGAATTACAAACTCGAACAAAATATTCTTATGGAATTGCACTCCTTTCCCTTAGGAGGGCACTCAAGATTTCAAAAAAATTACCACAGGGTTAAGAAGGAATTTTTTTTTGGATGGCCTTAAATTAGATATTCAAAAGTTTGTTGCGGAATGTTTGTTTTGCGAACAAAATAAAGTTGAAACAATTAAGACGTCGGGTCTATTACAACCTTTATCCATTCCAAGCCAATGTTGGGAGGAGGTTTCAATGGATTTTGTCACAGGTTTACCCAAGTCCAAAGGAAAGGGTGTTATCATGGTGGTATTTGATAGACTTACGAAGTATGCACACTTTGTGCATTATCTCATCCATTTAGAATGAGTACGGTTTCTACTGCATTTATGGAAACAATTCAAAAGCTACATGGAAACCCAAATATTATTGTAAGAGATAGAGATCCCATTTTCACTGGAAATTTTTTCACATAATTATTTTATGGCCTTTGTACTCAATTAGCTCATAGCTCATCTAATCATCCTCAATCTCATGGGCAAACTGAGATAGTAAATAAATGTTTGAAAGTATAACTTCGTTGCTTTGTATCTGATAAAAAAAAACAATGGGTCAAATGGGTGCCGCTGGCTAAATTGTCGTATAACACTTCCTTCCATACTGTAGCAAAAATGACCCCATTTATGGCACTTTGTGGATATCATCCATCATCCATCACATCATATTTAAGAGAAAATTATAAGGTTGAAGCAGTGGAAGATAACATCGATCATCAACAAAAAGTTCTCCAACTCTTAAAGGATAACCTCACTTTGGCATAGAATAGAATGAAACAACAAGTAGATAAACATTGCAATGAAAGAAGTTTTGATGTAGGTGACTGGGTATTCCTACATCTACAACCATATAAACAAATATCCCTCAAGCAAGCTAAGAAGGATAATAAATTATCACCAAAGTGTTATGGCCGTACAAGGTGTTGCAAAGATAGGTTCTATGACATACAAATTGGAGTTTCATGTAGCTTCCTGAGTGCACACAGTTTTCCATGTTTCATGCTTAAAGAAGGTTATATGTGAAAGAATCCCAGTACAAACAATATTGCTAGAACTTGAGGAGGAAGGAAAAATCTATTGGAACCTACAGCTGTCACAGAAACAAGAACTTGACAGCTTCGAAATCGATCAATTTCAGAGTATCTCATCAAGTGGAAGAACTTACTTGCTGAATATTCCACATGGGAGGATTATAATTTTATATAGAATCATCTAGAACTACTCAAGCATTGAGGACAACACTTTTTTTGAAGGAGAGGGTCATGTTAGGTCCCTATAATACTGGTGATCCCCCCATTACTATTGTCATTGTAGCCCTTATTGTTATTGTTGTGTCCCTATTGTCCCCATATTGTTATTATTGTGCCCGATAGAAGTCCACTATTGTTATTTTTGTGCCCTTATATTATTATTGTTATGTCGACTTTCATTATATTGTGACCCCTTAGACTCCTATATATAGAAAAGAGGTTTTGTCATTTGTATCATCGAAGAATTGTTCATTTGTGTAATGTAAAGGAGGTTTCCCCCTCAAAGATGATGATTTCTAAGTCATTGATCTATCTTTTCTATCTTTTTGTGAGATGGTTTCTAATAGGATTGCTTTATCCCATGAGATCCCACATTCATGTTTGGAATATGGCATGGGGGTGATTGGATGAAATAAATATTTAGCTCAGTCCAATCTATGGTTGGATGGTATGTGGAAGTCCCTGACTTGGTTGGCTTCTGCATATGGTTAATAAGAGCTAAGATTCTCTTGTATTTTATGAGTAACTATACTTATATTATGTGCCTTTAATAGATATTCTATCATTGTTATCTACCTAGTTATATGTTGGTTATAAGCATGGTTATATGATAAACTTAAGTATGACCCTTATCACATTTTAATTAATGAATGTCTGGTTAATGAATGCCTAATTAGTGTTACAAAAGATATTGTGAGAGGGAATTAGTCCTTCTTGGTAAGGCTCAGATAAGATTCAAATCCCTAGGTTAAGATATGCATTCATGACATGTAGGTTGCGTGTTTACCATGTGTTTGATGGAATGCCTATCCTGGTTAGGAGGGGTCAAAGCAAGTCCTTGCTCAAGTTCTTGGTTTAGAATCATTATTTCTCTATTATTGATCATTTCTAGAAGTTTCATTGAGTTCTGGGCAGAGGTGTAAGTCCTATCCCTGAAATGTGGCTCAATATTCGAGGTTGCTAGCACATAACAGACTAGAAAAGTCCATAGTCATTGGGAAGAAGACATATGGGAAAAAATGGAGGCTTATAGTCAATTGGCGGTCTTTTCAAGGGAGTGAATGAGAGCTCAAGTTAGTAAAAAATAGTGTTAGCTCAGGGGTTGGACACCTGGAGGGGTTGGGTAGCTCCTGGAGGTCTTGTAACACTTGAGGGAAGTCAATAAGGTCTTAAATTTTTGATTCCATTTCCCTACCTTATATAGCAGGTTGAGTCTTATCATAGTGAACCTCAACTCATGTTTAATAGAGAGAAAATTGGTGAAAAAGAGTAAATGTAGGAGGAGGCGGTTTTAGAATGGTATCAAAGCAGGGTTGTGCTCTCTTTAAGTAAAATATGATGTTGTTAAGGTTATGGTTGTCATACATGGGGTCGTGGTATACAATTGGTATGGTCATGCATGATGTTTTTATATTGATATGATTATGAATATATATGTATCGTGCTAACGTGGACTAATTTTGAGGATGAGATATGCTTCCCATGAATGTCAATGAGGTCTGGTTTTTATTTTGGTATCTATTTGGTTTATCCGACATGGCCTACTTGCAGGAAGAAGAGAATCATAGATTAAGAGAAAAATGCTAGACTACAGTTTCTGTGACTCTGCCTACATATCAGTTGAGCAACAAGGAGATGGTATAGAAAATATATTGAGGAGTTTGAGGGAAGAGATCAAAAGTTGAAAAGTAGATAGTGATAGGTTAGTCGAGGCTCTGGAAATAATTGTGAGGGCTCAGGTCAAGTAGGAAGAATTCAATGCAATGATTCTTCAGAGCTTGTCATATTTGCAGAGATAGGGGCAGATGAGGATCAGTCAAGAGAAGGAAGAGAAACTAATGGGGAATATGGTAGTAGGTCTCAGTTAGAATATAGGTTAGATAGAAGGGATACAGTTAGAGGTGGAAAATCAGTGGATACACATAACAAGAGGACCGATATATATGGGTATCATTCTAGTTCCTCATCTAGGGAACATTATTACCATCATCACCATCATTATCCTTATAGGAGGAGTGAGTACTTGCATGAGGGTTTCAAGAAAGTCAAGTCACCTACATTTGGTGGAGAGATGAAGAATTCAAAATATGCAGAGGCATGGTTACTTGGGATGAAGACATTATTTAGATTGCATAACTACTCAGAGAATAACAAATCCAAAATAACCACATTTAGTATTAAACGGAAAGAAAATATTTGGTGGGAAGATGTGAAGAATGTCAAGGGTATTCGATAAGAAGAGTTAAATTGGGATGAGTTCGAGAGAATCTTGAAGAAGAAGTACCTATGATATAGGTACTATGACGAGAGAGATAAGGAATTTTATGAGCTAAAAATGGGTTCTATGACATATGATGAGTGTACTAGCAGGTTCCTGGAGCTAATGAGGTATGTTCCTTACCTGAAGGATGAGAATATGAGATTCAAATATTCATTAGTGAGTTTCCAACAACATATAGAGATGAGATTGAGTTTTATGAGCCTATATCGTTGGAGGAGGCCATTCAAAAGTTGAAGAATTGTTACGAGCAGTCAAAGCACAAAGATGAGCCTAAGTGTGACTTGAAGGGAAGTGAGAAAGTTAAATGGAAATGGCCACCAAAGCAGGGAATGCCTCAGGACGTCGATGAGAAAGAGAATGTTGTTCCTTACAAGAAGTTTAATGAAGTTTAGAAGGCACATGGGTCACAACCTAGAGAGAAACAAAACCTAGGTGATGGCAGAGGATGACTGCAATGATGTATTTGTGGAAAAGATCATCGCAAGAAGGATTTTCCAATGTACCAGGGTGGTAGAACTTATATTTACAGTGCACAAGAGGCACAAATAGTTGGGGATATTGAACAGAGCATTCCTCAAATTTATGTAGCATTGGATAACAAGCAATCAGATCACTAGACATCCATTATTAAGATGGAAGGTAAACTCTATGGTCGAGTTATTTCTATTTTGATTTATACTCCATCTAATTATAGTTATGTTAATCATGACCTGGTGGATAAGTGTGGTTTGAGAAAAGAAGTGCATGCAGAGTCTTGATTGGTGTAGTTCACTACAAGTACTAAGAAGAGAGTTCATCACTAGGTAAGAGCTTGTGCATTTGAGATGAATGGTATGCGTACAACAACACATATGAATGTATTATCATTCGGATCATATAATATTCTTTTGGGTATGGATTGTTATGATAGGAGAAAAGTAGATTGTTATGACAAGGCCGTTGAGTGCCTTGATGATAATGGGGAAAAGAGTATCTTGTAGGGAAAAAGGAATCCTACATTAGTTAGGATGTTGACACCTATGCATGCTAAGCGTAGTTGTAGGAAAGGCTGTGTAATGTTTGCATTTCATATTTCTAGTGACAAGGAAGGATGTTGAGTGTATATAAATATTCAATAGGTACCCTATAATACAACAATTTGAGGATTTTTTTCTACGAGAGATTCCAGAGGTGCCTCCGCATAAGGAAGTGGATTTTTCTATTGATTTGGTTCATGGAGCAACACTAGCATCAAAGGTACCTTACAGGATGAGCACACTAGAGTGGAACTTGTATCTAAAGCAAATGCTTGATAAGGGATATATTAGGCCAAGTGTATCGCCTTGGGGTGCACCAGTATTGTTCGTGAATACGAAGGATGGTATTCGTAGGTTGTGCATTGATTACAGGAAACTAAATAAGGTAACGATCAAGAATAGGTACCCGTTGCCGAGGATTGATGACTTTTTTGATCAGTTGAAGGGAGCAACAATGTTGTCGAAGATTGATCTAAGATTATGATACCATTAGGTACTTATCAAAGAAGAGGACATCTACAAGGTGATTTTCAGGAATAATTATGTGCACTATGAGATTGTTGTGGTTCCTTTTGCTTTGATTAATGCCCCAACTACATTTATGTGTCTGATCAACATTGTTTTCAATCCTTATCTGGACAAGTTTGTGATTGTATTCATTGATTCTATATTTATATATTCTAAGAATGACGAAGAGAATGCAAAACATTTAGCACCAATATTGATATTGTTAAGAGAGCATCAATTATATGCCAAGCTTAGAAAATTTAGTTTCTTTCAGACATAGGTATATTACTTGGGACATGTTGTTTCCAAGGAAGACATAAGAATGGATCTGGAAAAGATAAGGGTTATCATGGAGTGGGAAACTCTTATGAATATGTATGAGGTCAGATCATTCATGGGGTTAGAAGGTTACTATAGGAGGCTCATCAAGAACATCTCACACATTGCATATCCTATCACATCATTGCGAAGAAAAGGTAAGAAATTTAAATGGATAGAGGAATGTGCAACCATTTTTGAGAAGTTGAAGTAGTTGTTGACAAACGCTCTGATTCTTAAGTTTGTAGATCCAAATAAATAGTTTGTGGTGTGTATAGATGTTCGGAAAAAAGGACTTGGTGGAGTATTGATGCAGGAGGGTCAGGTGGTGTGTTATGAGTCCAAGAAACTAAATGAGCACGAGCATAACTATGTGACTTGTTGTCCTTTGTAGACAATTCTAGGCCAAGGAACTGTTCCAAAGAATCTAAAGTAAGGTTCTGATTTTAAATGGATGAACAATGATTTAAACTTTGGAACATACGTAAATTATAAGTATTTCTAAGAAAACAAAAGGACTAATTATTCATTCCTATTAGAATTAATATTTGTAGTGATTCTGAAAGAAAAATTTAAGAAGATATATAATTCCTTAAACATTCATATTGAATATCTATTTTTTTATATATAGTAGACATGTATAGAAGTTTTCTACAACCAAACAATGCATGTCCAAGAGATGAAAAAAAGAAACAATTAAAAGATTTGGATGTATTAACTAAGACAAATAGTTTCAGTTAATTAATCTCTTTTAATAATTATAACTTTGCAGGGGCTATCAGATATATTGAAAGTCAATCTAATCCTACCCGAACTGCTGTGTTACTTTGAACATGTGTAGAGAAAATAAAAAATGGAAACATAATTGAATAACTAGAAGAACTTATAGAAATATACACACTGCTCAAAATGAATTCAAAATCCTTCTGTTATATTCAAAAATAGTTTAAAAATTACAAGCATGTCACTAGTTTATCATAAGGGTTCAACCCTTTCTCCTTCAAATTACAAAATACTTATAGGATTCGACTCAAAATATCTAGATTTGAATTAAAATTTATTACAAAATATAATATCATTCAAAATAATTGGGATATTGCAAAAAATAGTATTGAAAAATAGTAAATTTGAACTAATTTGAACACTTTGCATAGATTTGGAGGGTTGTTGTTTGATGACTATAGCTAGAAATCCACTTCTTTGTTCACTGGTCCTATTAATCTATTGTTTGCTCCTAAAATTTAGCATTAAGTTATATTCGATGTGCTCACATAATTTATCCCATTTATTTTCATTATGGATAGAAAAATTTAACAACTTTTTGTATGATCCATCAACTACGATATATTTTTTAAAAGTAGGCCTAGTTAGAAACATATGGGTAATTTCATGTTGAATGAATAAATCATAATTTAAACATTTGATGAAAGCTTTTCCAGATAATTCCCCTAATTTTGGAAAAAATAACCTTGTCTACTGCTCTCTCATGTAACCTATGTTGATAGTCTTCAAGTGAAATCAATTTGCCACCTATTCCTTGCAAACCTGGAACTCCTTTATGATGTAGAGCATTGAATTTTCTGTGAAATGTTTTGATCTAAGCTTCTATGTTTTGACACTTATTTTCAAGCTGTAACATCAAGTTTCTCTTGGTTAAAACCATTGATCCGAACTTAAACTAGAATGTAACAAATTACAGATATAACCATAAATAGATAAATGCAACAAAAATAACACTTCATTTCATTAATATCATAATACTGAAATATGCTTGCAAACAAAATGAAAATAAACTAGCTCAATTAATGGTAGATTATCTCTGAGAAGAGATTTGGCAGCTAAATGCCTCTGAACTGTATAAAAATTAGGCTCAAAGGCCTACTTATTATTGAGAAATAATGGAAATCTATAAACATCCAAAATCCTAACCCTAGGAGATGAAGTGCCAAAACTGTGGGCTCCATATAGGTAAATTGGTACTTGAAATTCTCAAGGTCATAACTTTGGCATATGATCTTCTTTTGGCTATCATACTACCTCGTTTAGAAGATCTGAAAGAGGAGGGTAAAAATAAATTTGGGAGCTGGTTTGGGATGATTTGGACTCTCGGGTTTCCTAAAAACATCGTTTAGGGCCTCAAAATGGCTCGAGAAGTTAAGGACCCAAAAAAATGCAAAAAATAGTAAAGTGTGCTACAATAAAGGAAACTGAAAAAATTAAAGAGACGGTGTTGGTGGTCCATGTGGAAGAGGTACATGGCCACAATTATCCACCTCGATTAGTCCTTCCCCCTTAGGAAGAAATGGTCCCCATTGCATTGAGCACCTCCATGAGATGGGGAAACTTCTACAGAAGTTGGTCCTTGGTGAGCCACTTGCCTTGGTGTAGGAGTTGGTCAACTTTGACAACTCAATATAGTTGGATCTCCTACCGGAGAGTGTTATTGATCTTTGTGTCCATGATCTAATCAGTTGTGGCTTGTTCCGTGCAGTCTGGGTTTAACTTTATTGGTGTAAGTTTTTTTGCAATGTTGGATGTGTCCAACAATCGTGGAAAGTATGGCTGAAGGCAGTCTACATTGAACACTGGGTGCAGAAAAAAGGAACGGTGGAATGTTTAGCTTGAAGGCATTGTCCCCTACATCCTTGGTGATGGTATATGGCTGATATCGGAGTAGGCAAAGCTTGTGATGGGGTCTAGTGACGCGCTCCTTCTGTAAATGTAGGAAAACATTTTCTCCCACCTAGAACTTTTGTGGCACCCGATGTTGATCATGGTGCTGCTTATACGTAGCGTTGGCTCTATCCAATATATCATGTACCTACTGGCGAATGTGTTGAATGTGCTCAGTGAAGCGGTTAGTCCTGTTGGTTTTGTAATGGACATGAGTCGAATATGCTTGAGTAGTTGCAAAAGGCCTGGCCACGCTAATGGAACATAATGGCTGCAATCCTCGCCCTATCTAAAAGAGGTTGTGACATGTTGAGCTATGGAGAGCTCTGTTGTAGCTATTCTAGTCATAGGGAAGGATTTCATCCTATGTGTATGGATCCTTAGAGTTGTAAATGCGTAGAATGTGTATGATCATTCTGTTGATGGCTTCTGTTTGGCCATGAGCTTGGGGATGGAAAGATGTGGACTTAGTGAGTTTGGTATCCAACATCGACCATAGACTTAACCAAAATGCACTTAGGAATTTTCTATCCTGATCAGAGACAATGGACCGTGGGATCCAAAAGTGTACCCACACTCGCTCAAAGAAGAGCTTAGCGGTGGCCTCTGCTGTGATACTCTTCTTGCAAGCTGCCATAATGGCCATCTTAGAGAATCTATGGACGACCACGAAAACATAGTCATTGTCGTGCTTAATAAAAGGAAGGCCTAACATGTAATCCATGGACATGGATTCCCAAGTTCGACTAGGAGTAGGTAGAGGAGTATACAACCCTTGCTTCTTGATGGTTGGTTTGGCAATGGCACAAGTAGTGAAGGATTTAATGTACCTCCAAACATCCTAAGGAAGGTTTGACCAATAAAATTACTTCTACATCCACTAATTTCTCTACTTCAAAATTTCTAGTGATTGGCTGTAGTGTACCTCCCAAATCATCTTGGCACACTCACTTGAAGGAATAGGGATGTGTTCAAGGTGGCATAATAGTGCATCTTAGAGGTGAAATTTTGGAACTTTCTTACTTTCTAGGAGTGTCTGGTATGTGTTATCGAATTCTGGACCACTCTCCTAAAGATGCATCCACCTTGAAGTCTCGTGCACATAGGAGTCGAGCACAATGATCAACATCATGATTGGTGGTTGGCTGAGGCAGTTTGCAACATTATTAATGCTACCCTCCTTGTACTTAATGTTGAAATGGAATTTTTTAAGATATCTGTACTATTTCTGATGGTGATCATTTTGCAACTTCCCTTGTGTCTGTATGAACTGTATGGGTCGGTTGTCTATGTGGATGTTTGTTTCCTTCCCCAGAATGTAATGCTTCTAGTAATGATAGACATGCATAATGGAATATATTTCTTTATCATAAGTGGGATACTTTCTGTTAGGAACCAGCTCACAAAAAGATAGAAAAGATAGATCACCACCTTAGAATATAGCCTCTTTGAGGGGGAAACCTCCTTTACATTACACAAATGAACAATTCTTGGATGATACAAATGACTTAACCTCCGTTCTATATATAAGAGTCTAAGGGGTCACAATATAATCAAGCCAACATAACAGTAATAACATAAGGGCAAAAAATTAACAATAGTGGGTTTCTATGGGGCATACTAAAAACAATATGGGGACAATAGGGGCAAAATAATAACAATAAGGGATACAATGGCAATAGTAATGGGGGAATTACTAGTATTATAGGGGCCTAGCATGCCCCTCTCCTTCCAAAAAGTGTTGTTCTCAATGCTTGAGTAGTTCTAGATGTTTCTGTATAAAGTTCTCATCCTCCCATGTGGAATATTTAGCGGACAAGTTCTTCCACTTGATGAGATACTCTGAAATTGATCGATTTCATAACTGCTGAATTTTTGTTTCTGTGAATGCTTCTGGTTCTAGTATGATTTTTCCTTCCTCGTCAAGTTCTGACAATATTGTTTGAACTGGGAGCTTGTCACCTATAACCTTCTTTAAACATGAAACATGGAAAACTAGGTGCACTTGGGAAGTTGTAGGAAGCTCCAGTTTGTATGCCATGGTACCAATCTTTTGCAACACCTTGTATGGACCATAATACTTTGGTGATAATTTATTGTCCTTCTTAGCTTGCTTGAGGGATGTTTGTTTATATGATTGTGGCCGTAGGAATACCCAGTCACCTACATCAAAACTTCTTTCATTGTGATGTTGATTTGCCTGTGGTTTCATTCTATTCTGCGCCAACGTGAGGTTATCCTTTAAGAGTTGGAGAACTTGTTGTTGAAGCTCTATGTGATGTTCCACTACTTGAAACTTAGACTTTTATCTTAACTATGATGTGATGGATGGTGGATGATATCCAATGAATTAGGTTCCCAAAGGTGAACCTCATTTTGGATATTATCCTTTAAAGTCCCCACGAACACATCAATCCTATGCTCCTCTGGAATATCTTTTAACCTTATGTTAAATTTTTGGAAGTCCTCAAAGTGCTCCATCATTGAACCCTTTTGTTTGATATTTATCAATTGGCTAAAGAAGGTGTTGCTTTTTGTATTCTCATAATGTGCTACCATTTCTTCCATAAATATTGCCCAAGTGACAATTTGTTTACGAGAGAAAAGCCATCGATACCATACAAACTGATTTGGTTCCAAATATAAAGTTGCAATACATACCTTTTGTGTGTTTT